>JAVKPL010010502.1:0-46157 GCA_032173675.1 Gastrolobium villosum | reverse complement strand
GTTGTTACATAATAGACTTGGACATGTGAACTACGGGAAAATGCAACATCTAGCTAAAACTCTTAATACTCTTCTATTCGATTTTACAAATGTGAAGTATGTGCATAAACTAAGATAACTAGAAAACCTTTTAAGTCGGTTTCTAAAAGCACAAAACTTTTTGATCTGATACATTCTGACCTTTATGACTTTAGAAATTATATTACTAGAGGTGGTCAGAAGTACTTAATAACATTCATAAATGAATTTTCTAACTATTGTCATGTCTATTTGTTGAAATCGAAAGATTAAATTTTTGAAAGGTTCTAGATTTTTAAGTCAAGAGTAGAAAATCAACTCAACTTGAAAATTAAGAGGTTTAGGAGTAATAGGGAAGGAGAGTACACAATGACAGGGTTCAAGGAGTTTTGAGCTTCGGATGACATAATACTTGAAACCACTGCTGCTTACTCACCCCAATCAAATGATGTATCTGAGCGCAAGAATAGGAAATTAATTGAAATGTTAAACTCTATGTTACTTACACCTGGCATGCCTTCCTCCTATTGGTGAGAAGCAGTTCTAACTGCCAATCACATCCTAAACAGGTTTCCGCACTCTAAGTTGTCTACGAGTCCTTATGAGATATGGCATAAGCTCTCTTGTAGATATAATACTCTTAAGACTTGAGGATGTATTGCTTATGTAAGAATACAAGATCCTAAGACACCTAAGGTGGGACCTGGAACCATTACTTGCGTATATCTAGGAAGTGCAAAAGACATTCCTGCAAATAGATTTTTGGATCTATCTAACACTGCGGTGATAGAATCCAGAGATGCATAATTCTTTGAGAATAAGTTTATCTAAGATCATGGCTTGAGTGTTTCTGGATCTACATATATGATTTTAGAATCTCCTATAGAATCTGAAGCAAGCCCTTCTCACACTTATCCCACACAACTGGTTGTTGAATTAATTCTAGTTAGAGTATTTACGAGAGAGAGAGTTCCCAAATAATTTGGCGAGGACTTTGTCACTTACCATCTAGAGGATGATCCTTTCTCCTATCAAGAAGCGATGAGATCTAGGTAATCTTTACTGTGGGGCAGAAGCCATAGATGATGAAATGAGCTCTCTGTTGCAGAATTTTACTTGACAACTAGTCAATTTGCCGAAAAGGGCTAAGGCTATATGTTGTAAGTTGGTACTGAAGAAGAAACTGAATAATGATGGATCGATAGCTAGATACAAAGCACATTTAGTAGCTAAAGGCTATAGACAATAAAGTGAAGTAGACTGTTTTGACATCGGCTCACCTGTGTACCATCTATCGACTATAAGAATTCTTTTTGCTTTGACATTTATTGAACACTATGTAGTGCATCAAATAGATGTAAAGACAACTAGTGGATGACATGTTAATTCTTGGTTTCAATCATTCTGTAGTGAGTAACATGAAAGCTAATTTAGCTAAAGAATTTGACATGAAAGATCTTGGTATTGCTAATATCATTCTTGGCATGAAAGTAAGCTATGATAGGCAAGTTATCTCCCTTAGCCAGACTCATTATATTGAGCAGCTGCTTTCTACCTGGGGATACAGTGAGTGCAAACTGAGTGAGACACCATGTGATTATAATAAAAGACCGAGTCCTCATGAAGGGACCAGTGTGGATCAGTTAAAGTACTCAAGACTGATTGGTAGTCTCATATATGCTGCAAGTTGCACTAGACCTGACATAGCCTTTACAGTTGGCATGCTGAGTCATTTCACTAGTAATCCTAGTAAAGAGCATTAGGATGCCCTCGATAGGCTGATGCGATATCTTAAAGGTACTAAAGATTATGCTCTACACTACTCTGGTTATCCTTCAATTGTGGATTAATATTCTGATACGTCATGGTGTTCAGAAATCAGAAATAGTAAGTTCACTAGTGGATATGTATTCACTTTGGGTGGAGCTACTATTGCTTGGAAATCCAAAAGATAGACTTGTATTGCATTGTCGTCTATGGAATTAAAATTTTTTACTTTAGCCTTAGCCGACGAAGAGGCAAAGTGGATAAAGAATCTGATTATGGATATTCCTTTGACTCGGCTAAAGATTAATTCTTTAAGCCTATTTTGTGATAATCAAGCAGCTGTCCAAGTTGTTAAAAGTGCTATCTTTAACTTAAAGAGAAGACATAAGATTGAGTCATGCGCATTGTTGAATTATCTGAGAAAACAAAGAGTTATTACCTTGATCGATGTGAGATCAAAGGATAACTTGGCTGATGCTCTCACAAAAGATATGCCTAATGATCAATTATTCAAAATAGCGGGGGAAATGGGGTTAAAAACTATATAGAAAAGTCTTAATTACCATTTACTCACCTTTTTAGTTATGTGCTTTGAATTATCGAATCTTTCTTTTGTTGGCCAAAATGATAAGCACTGTTTATATGTTTCATCGATGTTCATTGTTGTTGATTAATTCGAAAAGGGCAAGTTGTCTCATTCCAAACTTGATGAAGATAACTTGATCCTGATTCATAGGTTCTACCTGGGAGACTTGTGTTATTTCAAACTTGATGATACAATCCAACCATGTTGGACCATCCTTTTAGTTAAATGATCTCATTCCAAACTTGATGCTAGATTATTTGACTTTGAGCAATCAGTAATTGTGACATTCCAAATTGAAACATTGAAATAGTAGTTTGCATAAGAAGCCTATGAGTCTTGTTCTTAATTGAAACTTGACATCACATGACCAGGTTATTGTAAGTGACTTGACTATTGGTCCTGTTCATTGAAACTAGACAATGGTTATTTTCTTACAAATAAACTTAAGTTGATGGCTCTTTGCAAAACAAACTATTTAGGCCTTGTTCATAATTTATGAAACTGGCTTGATGCTTATGAACATGATATTACAATGCTTTTTGACATTAATATATGTTCTTCTTTGCCTGATGATATGATGCTAAATTCTTTTAGTAGAACTAGTCATCTTTAGTAGATTGTTTAACCGATTGAATTCATAATAATATGAAATTCTTATTTGATATTCTACAGAGGATAGTAGAGATGGAGGAGAGCTTAATGAGAGGGATCTTGACTAAGATCACCTCCTTGATGAATGAATATATCATTTAGAGTAAGCGGGGACTTGACAGTTCATCCTCTATTGCCCATTTTGATGGAGTCCATTTATTTGAGACTTACATTTTACTATCTTAATTTTATGAACATTGTTGATTGTGAATTGATTTTAAGACTTATTTTGGATGTTGGGATTTGGATGAGTTTAGATTGAATCTAAAACTCTAAATATTTATTTTAGTATGTTGGTCTCAGAACAGATTCATGATAATGATAATTTATTTATTTAGATTGAAAATGACGATTGAGTTTAATATTCTACAGTTAAAACTCTTTGATTGATCCGAGTTAATTGTCTTGGACTGGATATGAATAATTCATATTTGTTTGAACATTACATTGATCACTCTATTGGATTGTGCTATATGGTGAACATAGGAGGAGGTTGTTGGATATATTAATAATATAATCCAATAATATGTTCACATATAAACCCAATAGGTGAAAACATGATTATTTGGGTTCATATGGGCTGGAGCCCAGTAGTTTGCATTATATCTAGGGTTTCCTAATCTGGGGTAACACTGTTGAGCATTCCAAACTTGATGTCTCTTGGTGCAATACTTCAAACACCTCTAAGCCCTTCTCTCTCAAATTCATATATAACTTCCAACAATCCTTAATTATTCTCACAGTGAGCACGGATTCAAGAGAAGAGATGCAATGTCATCCTTTGTTGATCCTTTAGAGTGAACGTAGCCATCTTCATCTTTGTAAAGAACATAAATTACACGTGATAGGTTGAGAGCTACCCTTAGGAGAGGCTTTGGCATTTTGGTAGGGTCAAGGAATTCCTCATTGATATCCTTCCAAGCACTTGTCACACGTCTGTTTAATTCTTCAATGGCATCTTGTTTTGTGACACCGTGTTGCTTCATGTAGCACTCAATAGAAGACACATCATTTCCTCTCTTCAGCTCAATCTAGTCAAAATAAAGGGAAGAAACTATCAAATAAGTTGTAATGTAAATAAAGTCACAGCTACCATTTTTCTGTCTATCTTTATCTATCATTTTCTAATACCGTTAGATCAGAATCTTAACTAATATTTATCTTTCTCTCTCTTCTTGAGATTGTGATTAACAGTATTGAGAATGATAAATAAATGTAAGTTAGAAAAAATTGTAAATAGAATAACATATCCCATAAATAAATAAATAAGGAAGGAAGTTGATTCTAGTTAAGTATGATTAATTACCTCGTTGGAAACAACATCATTCATGAGTCTACAAATAACTTCTGAAGCAGTAACAATTTTAGGGTCATTGGTTAACCATTTGAAGGCCTCTTCTGTAGCAACACATCCCATCCCAATAAAGGCTGCGGCTGTGAGACAATGGTAACCACAACTTAAAAGTGCTTTATCCATGTACTCTTCCATTGTCGGTGTATAATTGTTATTGAGCCATTTGGCCTCAACAAAGTAGACTTTGGCCAACCTTTTCACCTGATATCACAATATAATTTACAATAATAAATGAAATTTATACACATTAATTTGGAGACATAAACTATGTATTACACATCCTTGTTCCTAGTTAGATCCTGTCTATATATATAAACTATCGCTAATGAAGGTTGGCACATCTGGTTGAACATTTTGTCATATTAATTGTGGCTTGGATGCGGTTCTCAGTTTTCCCTTTTCTTTCTTTTTTGACATGGGTGTGAATACTCCCCTAATCTAAGCTTTTATGTACCAAAAAAATAAATATAACTCTTCAAGGAAAATGGAGTCAGAGTCTTACTTCATTTTTTACATATTTTACACAGAATCCTCTTCCTTCCTTGGCCATCTCTTGTTCGATTTCTTGAAAAACATCCAAGAGTGCTCGGTAGCAAAATTTCATGTAATCTGGCAGAAATTCCATGCAGTTGATATCCCACCTAAAATGTCCATTAATTATCTAAAAGTTCATCAAAAGGTTAACAAATTTAATTCTTTCTAATTTTTTTTTTTTTTTTTTGATAACATAATTCTTTCTAAAATTTTAGTTCAAGTAGGAAAGGAAAATGAACATTTCGTCGTTAATTTAAACCCCAAACCTGTCTATTGCCTCGGTGAAAACTTGGAGCTCTTCAAATGTACCATGAACATCATATATATCATCAATAATTGATGCCATGGATATGGCCTTGGTCATTAGCCTTCTACCAAGTGAGTATTGGGGCTCAAAATACACTCCCAATGTCCAAAAATAATCTTCCACAATCCTATCGCGTGCAAAAGGTACTTTTGTTGCAAAATTCATATCTTTCCACCACCTAATTCATTAAACACGACCAATTTCAAGAACCAATTATTCATGAGTGACTTGCATGTGGAAGAAATTAATGTTTTCTAATTATTTATTAAAGTGGTGCATGTGGTTTAAAAACTTACTTTGAAATAATTCCAACTTCCTTCTGATGTTGTTTTTGGAGCATATTAAAATCCAATTTGGCAAATAATAGCAAAGATTCATCATGGGAAGGGTCTTCCTCATAAGTAGAAATGTAATGCCTTGCCACTAATCTAGACACGTTCTTGCGTAGTGGCCGCTTTAAGCTATGATTGACTTTTGCAGCAAGAGAAGGACTCAATTGGGTGGTCATTAACTCAAGATGTGAGGAAGTGAAAGCTAGTGCTTCATCTAATATGTCCTCTCCATGAATCCTGAGATGTGATGCTTCATACAAGCTTAGCATTCCTTCAACATCAGTAATAATTGTTTCATTGAACTTTCCTTTCTCATTCTTGAACTTCTTGAAAACATCTGAGATTTATTAACCAACCACAATTTAACTTCATAATTTAACTTCTTGTACAATGAAAATGTAATACAAATAGATAAGGTGGGGCCTACCAGGCGAAATGTAATATCCTTGTTGCCTCAGTAACCTAAAGAGAAGGGCAAGAGAGTAGAGGTCTTCATTGAGAGTTATTATACCATTTTCAACATAACTATTGTGAATGTGTTGCAACACTTCGCCAATCTCACGTTCAAAATGATAGCATAATCCCAAACGTTGGACTGAATCAATCAAGTTAGCTTGTGTCGAAGGCCTAAAGGCCTCAGCATTTATAGGAACTAGCATCTTGCTCACTTTTTCTTTTAGTGTTATAATCTGTCTCTTCATTATTTCATCCACTTCCTGCACGTTTAACTTTTGTGATGTGTTAGTAATATGAATAAAGATATTTTCAGGCGGGTCAGGGGATTTCATCCACACAATATCTCAACCCAAAACTTGAAAACATTAGATTTATGTGGATCCTTCCACTTATATGATTTTCACTTAGCCCGTTACCAAAATATGTGAAACTCCATCATACTTGAATATTCTACCAAATATATACCTGAACATCAATATAATACCTTTATCCAAAATTAATTGGCTCAGTCTTAAATGAATCCAAATAAGAAATAATTAAATTTGAGAGGGAAAAAAGTTATACTTCATATAGATATTGTGTACACCTAGATACATGCACAAAATATGTGTGGCTCAAAATGATTAATTATGCCCATTAGGTCACGTATATGTTAGAATCATATGCATACATATATCTATATTGCATATGTAAAAAAGCTTAACAAGAATAAAGTTATATTACCATAGGTTCCAAAGCATATTGAACAAAATAATCCCCCCAAACGGTGGGATGAAAATCTGCCGAACGCCGAGAACCGGAGGAGGCGTTAGGGGTTGGAGTAACTAGTGATGAAATTGCTGAAACTGACATAGTTTTCCTTTCAGGGTTGTTGAGACTATTGTTTCAAACTATATTGGGTACACTAAATGGCTACAACTAATAATCAGTTCACTTGAGTGCTTTGAATGGGGAAGAGCTTGTTTTTGTGTCTATATTTATAGGGGTTTCTTGGGTAAAGAGGAATTGCAACATGAAAAAAACACCTGATTTCGGAACTAAAAAGGATATGGACATTTTTTTAGGTCCGTACAATAATTGATTCCACTTCAATATACCTGTTTAACACATGGTTCTTATAAAAAGAATCACTCACTAATCCCATCGATAACCCGGTTCTTTGTTTTCAAGTGCCTACATAGAGCATATTTTTTTCTACGTGTCACGTTTTTCCTCATGTCGATTTTCTTTCGTTCTTATACCACACAAATTTTTATCACCTTCACTTTGTCATCAGATAAATTACCGTATTCACCTCTCATGTCAGCTCCACACCCTACATATTTGGCTATTTCCTATGCCAACCTCTTTGTACTGTGTGCCAGCTGCCAATTATGATAGGCTCCTTGTGGCTGAAGGTCTCCAACACAGGGTCCCAGCCACAACAATTAGAAATGCACTTCTCTATCTCTATGATAGAATCTCCAATAAGGGTTTTCATTTGGGTACCAACTACGGGTATTAACGAAACGAGCCGAGCTTTGATCTAAAAAAGCTAAGCTTGATTTTAAACGTGTCAACCTGACCAAGCCTGTTACCTGTTATAAATATTATTATCGGCTTGGGGTCTGACTTATTTACAAAAAGAATATACAATCAACAACACTAGTAATCTTATAAATATAATAAATTCAATATATATCCAAATAGCATAATATAGAACAAAATCATTCAAAAAGTCTATTTAACCAATAAAATGGGGTGAAATGGATTAAGGAGAAAGAGAGACTATTATAAATAGTATAAAAAATATAAAATATAATAATATAATAGGCCAGTCTGAGAGGCTTAAAGGCCGAGCTTTTGAATTGGAGTCTGAAGCCTTTCTATTAAACGAGCTTTTATACAAGTTCAAACTTGGTGTCAACAACCAATTTTAGACACGTAAGTTCAGGTCTTCACGAGCCGAGCCAAAGGCCCCTGGCTCGTTTAGCACCCCTGGTACCAACAAACTCCATTTATTATACCTTATTGTCTCTTCAAACCCTTGGGGCATCCACTCTACCCAAACAATTCTAGTACGTGATAAAAGGAGGATGTTACGAAGGTATTTATTTAGGAGTAAGAATAAATAATAAAATAGCTAAGAAAAAAATTAAAGTTTTAAAGTTTTAAATAAAGATAAATTTAGTGAACACATAAAAGATTAAAAAAAAAAGAATAGAGAATATAAATGCGGTAGGTTATATTTACAAAAAAATTTGTTTACAAACTTGTACAAATTATACTATCTACTGCGAGTAGTATATACTTAAATAATATATACTACTCATAGTACATAGTCTAGTTTATAAGAGTTTGTAAAAAAAAAAAAAAATTGTAAATATAACCATTCTCAATATAAACAGAGATAGTTGATTTATCAATATCCCCGCTAGCGAACATTAGCTCAAATCAAAACGTGAAAAATAGTGTGTTTCAACATACCTACCGCGAAGGAAACCAGTGTGCTGATTGGCTTGCCAATCATATGGTTCACTCTTATGAGAATTCTGCATATAAGGAGTTCATCCAGATCCCTCCTGGGCTTAGTTGTTTATTTTTTGTTAATGTTTGTGCTGTTAGGAGCTGTAGAAATATTACTATTGTTTAGTTATTTTTTGGGCCGTTAAGCCATTTCTTTCAAAAAAAACAAAAAAAACGTGAAAAACATGATTGTTATGTTGAGCGCGCTTGGCTTTTTTCCAACTATTATGGTCTGATTTATAATGACCATTTATGTAATATATACACTTTTATTCGGTTCAATTTTCATTTAAAGTATCTTGATTTTTTTGCTTTTAACTAAAAATATATGACTTGTACATATTTTATCATTAGATAATTTTATTTCTTGTTATTAAATAATTTTTAAATAGTATCCTTCAAATATAAATTAATTAATTATATTTTAAAGATATTTTAAGTAGATAAACTTAAAAAAATTGGTCAAATTTATTTTGCTTCCATGCAATTAGAGTAAAAATCCATCTCTCGGATTACCAAAATAAAAATATAAAATCTCTCGTGGTTTTAATTTCTTTATAAAAGCTGATAAGTCTATGAGATTAGACTTCAAACATATGGTTTAATATGCAAATGGAAAGAAAAGAATACTTTTTGTGTTATTAAAAACTCCAAATTTTTGTTTTATTGAGATTTATGGGTTAAATGTTAATGGGCGCGTATTTTACTTTCAGGCCCATTTCCAACTTCAAATCAGATAAACAAAGGAAAAAAGAAATGCTCAGAATAAAAAGAAGGGAATGGGCCGAATTCATTAGGCAACCAAAAAGAGCCCAAAGAAAAAAAAAGTAAGAGAAAAGAGAAGTAAGAGACAGACTTATAAGCCAGAAAGAAGAGAAAAGCAAGAAAGAAAGGAATAGATGGGTTGGACTTTAGAGCTAAAGCCCAAGTGAAGAAATGCAAAGAAAGAAATTGGAAGCAAGAGAAAGAATTTGAAACGTGAAGCAAAGGCTGAGAAGCGGAAACCCTAGCACCCAACTTTCGATCAAACCCATCTAAGCCAAACCCTCATCTCAATCCGATTCACCCTGAAATCCTCTCACAAATCGAACCACAAAGCCAGACCATTCTTTGATTCCGGTCAAACCATCCAGTTTAGACCTCAAACACGGTTCATTAAGTGAACGATCCAACCAAAAAATAGTGAACCCTAGCCATTTCGGTTGATACAGAAAATGCCAAAACTGATTGGGTGAGCTGGAATTTGTTAATAGTGCTAGCAGAATATTTGGATTGCGATTGTGACCCTCGCAAAGGAATCGTACGGTTGGAAGGAACACATGGATGCTTGCAGAGATGTGAGGTGGAGATCGTGCATGCAGAGGAGGAGAGCTATAAATAGAGAAGAAATAGTGAGTGTGGGGACACTCTTTAACTTGGTCCTGATTAATCTCTGGCCTTTGCTTTCTGCATTCTGCAAGGGATTTCTGATTTTTTATTTTTCTAAGTCTTGGTATTGTAATGGAGTTTGATTTATGTTAGTCTTTACTCATGTTGGTACAGCACTGAGGTTAATCAGATTGTTAGGACCAGTGCTGTAGTTTATTTTTCTACAATCTAAGATTCTGTACTTTTCAATTTCATTTGCTGTTTTTGAGCTCCATTCTTATGGATAGGAGCTAATCTTTTCAAGGTTGGGTGTAGGTACCCGAACCTCAGTTATGAATGTGTGTTAATTTCTTTTGTTAAAATTTGATTCCCAAATGTTTAATACTGAGACTGAATTTAAATATTCTAGTATTAAGGCCTGATGGTAGATATTATTTTAGGAATTAGTCATTGAGAGGTGACTAAGTCCAGACTTGTGTTAAGCACATGGACTTGAGTGTGAGAGCATTCAAGGGATGTTACTCAGAGATGAGAACAGCCTCCATGTAATTTTGGACTGGAACTAAAGGGTTCTTTACTTCATTTAGCACAGAGATGTGCAAATATTTGTTGAGGACAAAATGGTTTTAAGAGATTAAAATCCATAAAAATAATAATCCATTACTTGGGAATTAATTTTTAGTAATTTGTAATTAACATTCATTCAGTGGCTGTTGAGGAAGGTAACCGAAACTCAACCTATTTTTACAACTTATTTTTCAACAACTCAAATTTCTTTTCATTTGATTCTCAAAAATCTCTCTTATAATTATGCTTACCAATTTCTTATTAGAAAAATCTTTTCCAATCAAATGGTTAATTTGTTGTCCTTCCATTTTCCACTTCTTAGTACAAGAAATCAATTCTGAAAATCTTACATAAAAAAATCTAGAGTCATTGGTCAGTAGCATTTTAACTCAATCTTGTGATTATTTTGTTTCTTTTTATTTTTACTCATTTTTTAGATTAGATTCAGTTTTAGCAATTGCAAATTTTAGTCAAGTTACAAACGCCAAAGATCCTTGTGGGAACGATATTAGGGTCTCAAATACGCCCTTTATTACTTGTTGTGGCGTATACTTGCACTCATACTTGCATAACTGTTAGCAAGGCAACAAGTTTTTGGCGCCGTTGCCGGGGATCGAAGGCGTACAATGTTAGAATTTTGTGTGTGATTGTTGTTTCTGAGTTAGTTCAATTTTTCTTTTGTTTTTATTTTTAGCTTATTTTAATTCTGTTTCTGTAGAATGTTAGATGATATTCCTGTAATCCCTTGAATAGTGGTAGTTTGAATTTTTGTTCTGTTAATATTCTGATTTTCTGCATTTTTTTATATAGTTTTTCTGTCATTTAATTTTTTTTGTTTATTGTTTCATGGCTGTTAATTATTTTTTTTTTCTGTTTTACTTGTTTCTCTTAATTTTTTTTAGATAGAGCTGAATAAGAATTTTGATTTCTAAGCTAGGCAGGTTTAAATATTTTTTTTTAAGTCAAAAGGGTGCATGAGTGCAACTCCACACCCTTTCTTAGAAGCATTTGATCCTGAACCTGAAAGGACCTTTAGGCTTAGAAGAATAACCCAGAAAGCAAATAGGCAGATCTTAAATCCAAAAATTGGAGAAATGAAAAATTTAGGAAATGAAAATGGGAATGAAGGAGGACCTGCAAGGATACAAAACCAGCCAATAAATGATAATGACAGGTCCATGATGGACTTTATCATACCAGTCTTGGATGAGTTAGACCCAAGTATTGCCCATCCTGTTAATGGAGTGCCCTTTAAGTTAGAACCTGTGATGTTCACAATGCTCCAGAATATGGGGCAGTTCCATGGGCTGTTAATGGAAGATCCGCACAAGCACCTTAGGAATTTCATAGAAGTGGCCAACACTTTTAGGAATCCCAATATCTCAGATGATGTGCTGAGATTGAAGCTTTTTCCTCACTCACTGGCTGACAAAGCCAAAGAGTGGTTGAACTCCCTTCCATCCAACTCCATAACCAATTGGCATACTTTGGCTGAAAAGTGTATTATGAAATTTTTCCCATCCAACAAAATAGTGCAAACCAGATGTGATATTACCAACTTCATGCAGAAGGATGGTGAGACCCTTGTAGATGTGTGGGAGAGGTTTGAAATCCTTCTTAAGCAATGTCCCAACCATGGTTTGCCACCTTGGCCAGTGCTACAAACCCTTTACAACAGCCTGTTGCGAACTCGGCAAGTATACCGATCGTTCCGAGTAATAAAAGTGAAAGTAAGATCGTCTCCACAGGGATTGTAGACCAAGTACTACAATAACCAGTCCCCTTAAGTTGAACGGATCAAGAGAGGTGACAATTGTTGTTGATTTAAAACAAAAAAAGTAAATTGCATATTTTTAGGGTTTTTTGAAAATAGATGAACAAGTTGCATAAAATTAGTTTTGGAAAAACAATTGCGAAAATATTGCAGTAAGAGTACAAACACCTGTTTGATCCCCACCTTGTAATCTGAATTTAAATTTACATATGATTTATCCATTGATCAAACGATTCACCATATTTTATTTTATTGTTTAAGCCCTAATTCCTTAGTGATCTTAACCTTATTAACCCTATTAGAACCCTAATTCCTTAGTGATTACTTTTCGGGTTAAAATATAAATCAGTGAATCTTTCACGTTTGCGATTCATATAGCCTATCCCTAGTGCATATCCTTATCAAGAATTAGGATCCCAATATTCCTATTGCGAATCCTAACCCTAGCGATATGTTAGAATGATCAGATCTAAAAGAACGAAGAGATGAAGGACGAAGGAAAATATATTCAAATAGATAAACATATATAAATTAAATCCAACCTACAAGGGGTTCGAACACATTCAGGGTTGTGACCCTTACCACAATAAAATGATCTAGCCAACCATATTCATGGCTGATCTCAAATATTCAACAAAAATTGTAAATTACTGAAAATGAAGAACGACGAACGAAGAACGAAGAATACCGATGTGAGCTCTCTCCACGCGCGACGGTCTTCCTCTTTGGTAAGAAAGTATATGATATGTGTCTTTGACCTAATCCTCCTTATTATATTATTTTTACTTCTTCTTTCCAATTTTTCCCTTGTGAAACACGGCTGTGGTTTCCGCAACTGACGCTCTCAGCATCAGCCCCACGCTATGAGCGTGGATGCCTCTGAATTCCCATGCCACCAGCGTCAATCCCACGCTGTGAGCATGGATCTTTCTGGATTCCCACGCCACCAGCATCAATTCCACGATGTGAAAGTGGATCTTTCTGGATTACCACGCCACCAGCATCAATCCGACGCTGTGAGCGTGGGTCTTCACTTTTGCCAATCCTCATTTTTCTTCCAGATTTGTTTTCTTTTCCTACAAAATGAGCATAAAATCAGTTGAACACTCCTGGAATTGGAATTTAAGAAATACAACAAGAAATGTTGTCGTTTTAATGAGGAATAGCTTATTATCTTTCTCTTTTTGGCTTGAATTTACTTTTGTGCTGAAGGCACATCAAACAATTCCCAGATTTGAACGTTGTTGTCCCCAGCAATGTAATGAATCAAAAGAAGATTAACACTGTGAAGAAATACATGAATATATACATCTTGAAAAATTAAACTGCTCTGTATGTATAACTTCTGGTAAAAATTTCACAATAATACTCTTCAGTTGTATCAAGAATTTAAGTCCTAGCTTGAATGTTCCTCACTAGATACATACATTCTCATCACTCAGTGTTCGAGGGTTTTGCTCTCATTCCACCTGTGTAGCAGTAATTCCATGATCTTGAACATATTCTCAAATTCCTAAAAATGAGGAACCCATTTGCCATGTGTAGACTGATCAAAAGGTCTTTGATAGGTTAAAACTTGGCCTGGTTTGGGGGTAGGAATCTTTTGGTTAGAGGCTGATTAATTTGGAGAGACTGAATTCCTAAGATTTTTGACATTACTTCATTCTCAGCTCTTCAATTCTGACATTCTGACATTTTTGGGTTCCTTTTTCCCTTTTTCACTACCTTTTCGTCTTTTTGTTTTCTTTTCTCTTCTGAGCTATATTTTAACTTCTCAGACCATTCTCTTTTCCTTTACTTAACTTTTTCTTTTCTGAGAAAGACCTTGATTTTAGTCTTTAGAATTAGCATTTCAATCTCTCTCAAGGTGTGTCAATGGGACATGGTTAAGCAATTTTCACAAGGTGATTGAACAGATTGGTCTCAGCCTCAAAAAGGTTTAACAAGGGACATTTTATAGGTAGGCTATTTTGGCTCTAAGCTAACAAGAATGAATGCCTTTATCATATAAGTCATGCACACAAGCTAGAGAAACAATTCAAATTCAAGAAAACTACTACAGTGAGGTCTCTCTGAATAATTAATTCTGTTTAAGCTCAATCCTCACAGCTGTTTTTCAAACTAGGATCTAATTTTAAGAATTCACATCAAGCATTATTTCAGAAAAAGTCACCACATATACAGACAAGCAGACATCATTATCAGATTATATAAACAAATGAATATTTCACAGATATCATGCTCTTGATGATTCGCTTCACAATAAGACTAAGCAAGCTTGTCAAACCTGAGATTGCTTGTTCAGAAATTCAAGGTTTTTTTTTAACAAAAATAAAAGAAATAAATAGAAAATAAAAGAATAAATAATAAGAGCAAAAGTTGAAATATCTCCCTTTTTCCAATTAGATTTTCTGTTTCCTTTATGTTGTGTTCCACATTTAGCAGGTCTCGCATATACAGCATGCGACACCAATTCCCGGATTTAGAATATTGTTGTCCCCAGCAACAAACTATACTAGTCAAAGTAGCTCATTCTGCCAAATGGAACACTCACACACTTGTTAAACAACAAAAACAGATAAATATCAAAAAGTACTGCATAAAAGGGAAAAATTATCCAACAGAACTGTCTACAAAGTACTTAAAACAACAAAATAATAAAAAGAACTAAGAAAAATGTGTATGATGCTGAAGTAGGGAGAATCCTCCATAGCAACATCATCATCATGATCATCCTCCATTGGGGGTGAAGAAGGTGGGAGTTGTGGTCTGAAACTAGTAGTGTCAACAGAGCCTGAAGCCTTTTTATTAAACGAGCTTTTATACAAGTTCAAGCTTGGTGCCAACAACCAATTTTAGACATGTAAACTCAGGCCTTCACGAGCCGAGCCAAAGGCCCCTGAAAGGCCCCTGGCTCGTTTAGCACCCCTAGTACCAACAAACTCCATTTATTGTACCTTATTTTCTCTTCAAACCCTTAGGGCATCCGCTCGCTTTTTGACCATTATAGCCTTTTTTTAATAATTAATTACCAAATTGACCCTATTTATAAACTATTTTAAAAATTTAACCTCTTCATAAGACATAACACCAATATGCCCATTTTTGACCGTTGACCATAAAACCTACCCGGGTACACCTCTCCCTACCCGGGTATATTTAGAAATTTTTTACCTACCCGGGTACACCCCTTCCTACCCGGGTATATTTCTTGGATTTGGAAAAATATTTGAATTATTTACCTGGGTAGGGAGGGGTGTACCCGGGTAAAAGTTTGTTATTGTTGGTCTGAGACTGAGAAGCTTGTGCGTGGAAGTGCAGAAAGAGAAGGTCTCTACAAGATAGAGGTTGCAGTTGCTATTGTGTATTGTCAACAAGGGGAAGGGGCTTTTCGTGTTCCTCCCCATTAACAGTGATAATTTCTTCAATGGCTTATGAGAAGGAGCTCGCTGTTCCAAAGAAAGTAGCTACTCTCGCTGCTCGTCTCTGCCAGGCATGCTATATTATCCATTCGCTTCCCCGAAAAAATCCTTGGAGAAGCTGGTGTTGTTGGCGTTAGATAGAGGTTGCAGTTGCTACAAGCAACTGATAAGGGTATGATTATTTACCCGGGTACACCCCTCCCTACCCAGGTAAATAATCAAACATTTTCCTAGATTCAAGAAATATACCCGAGTAGGGAGGGGTGTACCCGGGTAGGTTAAAAATTTCAAAATATACCCGGGTAGGCATGGGTGTACCCGGGTAGGCTTCATGGTCAATGGTCAAATAGGGGAAGATTGGTGTTATGTTTTATGAAGAGGTTAAATTTTTGATATAGTTTATAAATAGGGTCAATTTGCTAATTAATTATTAAAAAAAGACTATAGTGGTCAAAAAGCCGGCATCCACTCTACCCAAACAATTCTAGTATGTGATAAAAGGAGGATGTTACGAAGATATTTATTTAAGAGTAAGAATAAATAATAAAATAGCTAAGAAAAAAAATTAAAGTTTTAAATAAAGATAAATTTAGTGAACACTTAAAAATTTAAAAAAATAAAAGAATATAGAATATAAATGAGGTAGGTTATATTTACAAAAAAATTTGTTTACAAACTTTTACAAATTATACTATCTACTACGAGTAGTATATACTTAAGTAATATATACTACTCGTAGTACATAGTCTAGTTTATAAAAAAAATATTGTAAATATAACCATTCTCAATATAAACAGAGATAGTTGATTTATCAATATCCCCGCTAGCAAACATTAGCTCAAATCAAAACGTGAAAAACAGTGTGCTTCAATATTGTTGCTACTCTAGGCAAGTGCACCGATCGTACAAGTAATAAAGTGATCAAGTAAGAGATCGTTCCCACGAGGATTAAACCCAAGCACTGATTCGCTATCGCAAATTTAGTTGGACAATTAAAAGGAAAGTTACGTGATTTTTAATTGGAAGAAATTGATAGCATGTAAATAAAATTCTGAATGTAAAGGAACAACTGAAAAATAAATGATAGAATTAAAGTAATAAAATGAACGTAGTTAGGGTTCGGACTTCCCCCGATCTCCTCAATACGTTATGAATTAACTTGTTAAGAACCTGCTCTTAATATATTGCCAATCGATTCTGTCTACGTTAATTAGGGCCCAATTCCTTGTTACCCTAAATCTATGTAATCCCGGAAGAACTCTAGTTCCCCGATTATTTCCCAAGAAAACATGCATTAAAATCAAGAATCATAAGATTGCATAATTACCTTGTGTCTATTCCTATTCCTATTCATAGATCACAAAGATTATGATAAATTCATCAAATAAAGGATCATGCACCAACATACCTATTGTCATAGAATCCTCGAAGATCATTCTATAAGGAGCAAACTCATAGAAAGCACTGAAGACAGATGAGTTTATTCAAATATAAAAAGAGAAGGATTCATAACAAATTAATCCATAACATACGATTCAAAAGGAATCCATCATCCCCTAACTACATGGCAAAATCAAACATAAAAGAAACTAGAAAAGCTTCCCCAAACTCCATTGGTGATTGGTGAATCTTCAATAATTCCATTGATGAATTGACTCGGATCCGTCTCCGCCTCTCACGAACATGAACCTCTGACTCTAAGGATCTAAAAGTGTTTTTCAGTGTGAAGTAGTGAGTAATTCTGACCCCTAGGTGCTTTTTTAAGGGTGAAGAATTCGCATCCTTGGTAGAATATTCCAACTGGGACTAAATATTATTCCCTGGGCGCTTAAGCTTGATTTGGGCGCTTAATCTGCCTGAGGCAGTAAGTTTGGCTTCGTGCTGCACGCTTAAGCGCGCTGGAGGGCGCTTAAGCGCGCTCCTCGTGCTGGAATTTACTTCTTGTGGCGTGCTTAAACGCGTTGGAGGGCGCTTAAGCGCCCAGAGGCAGAGGCTGATTGCTTTTGTGGCGCGCTTAAGCGCGCTGGAGGGCGCTTAAGCGCCCAAAGGCAGAGGTTGATTGTGCTTTAGGGGGCTTAAGCTTACAACTGGGAGCTTAAGCTTCCTCTTCCAATAACTTGATAAAATCAAATCTTTCTTGTTCTGATCTCCACTATCATCTCTTCTTAGTTGTTGTACTCATCTCCTCTGGTTGTTGTCCTCATCTTATCTAATCTTCATCTTGATTCTCTTTTTCCAACAAATCCTTTAAAATAACAGAAAATGATTTAATTAGATAAAATTCAGATAATGTTCGTGATTATCATCTTAAACCTTAGTTTTTAACTTGTTCAACTAGATAATTCATAGTATTTTAGTCCATAAAACAAGATAAACTGAAGGTTTATCAAACAATTCCCAGATTTGAACATTGTTGTCCTTAGCAATTAAATAGAATAATACTATGGGAAAGTTTGGAGACGGCTAGTCATGCTTAGTGAATCATTAACAGAAATTGATTAACAATGATACTTCAGAATATTCAGACTCATAAACAATATTAATGACACGTCCATTTCAAACAACATTAATAATCCATCAGTCATCAATCATAACTTAAGTTTTCAACATAAAGAGTAGTATAATTCAAGTTCACAACGCCCTCTCACTGGAATCTTCATTTATTCACTCATGCTCAAGTGTCTGAGGGGGTGTGTGTTTCTCTCTTTCTTCACTGAATTAACACTACCATAAGCTTGTTTATATTCTCACTCTCCACAGTCTATTTGGTATACCAAAGTCAATCAAGAGGTCTTTATTCAGGTTGTAGCGTGGCTTAGGTAAAAGGGAAGGAATTATCTAGGTAAGTGGCTTAATGTCACTAATCAAAATTCAATTTAAAAGAGGAACTGTCATAACTTTTCAGCATAAATTTCTTTGTTGACTTTCTCCTCTTTCTTCCGTTCACTTACTCATAATTATGAGTCTTTTTCTTTCCTTTCCTTTTTCCTTTTCTCTTTCCACCACCTTGTGGTAATTTTCCTTTTTCTCCCATCCACTTAGAATTTGTTGAAGTTCTTTCTTTTTGTTTCAATCCATTCTCATTCCTCATTTAAATTTGAAAATCAATCAGTTCAGGTGAGGATGTGTGTGGGATAGCTATTAATAATATGTGTCGATTAATAATCAGGCCAAGGCTCAAAGGGCTCAATCTAAGGATAACTTCCAGGGTGGCTATTTGGCTACTCTAGCTTTTAGAACAAACTGCCTCTATCATTTTAACAATCATATACCTTTTTCAAGGAGAAACAAAGCAAGTTCTAGAGTGATTCATACAATGAAGTTCACATCACAAGAAAAATTATTTCTGTTTAAGCTCAATGGCTCACGGCTAAGGGTGTGAAACTTCTTTTTCCACTCTCTATTTGATTACTTTTGTTATTTTTCTCTTATTCCGGTGAATTATTAAGCATGCTTGACTGACGCTTATTTATGTACAAAAATAGAGTTTATTTATCATCATACACTTAATATCAACTATCAACCAATTTCATATAATTATTCACTATGCATGTCAAACACAATGGAAATCATTAAAAAAGATCCACTAATTAAGTAAGGATGGGGTCCTAAAAAAAACTTAACTGAAAATATTAAAGTACTAATATACGAAACTAATATTTATTCAAAATAATTCTAAAATAAACTAATACTACATATAACATGAAAATAATATTAAGAAACTCCCCTGAAAACTGCATTTGTCATGTGTAATCATGATATTCTCCTTCCAACCATGTGAAGTGTGTGGTCTGATAACTTGTGTGGTACCCATTCCCAGATTTAAATCTTGTTGTCCTCAGCAATAAATTTAAATCTAAAAGAATCCTAAGCAAGAATCAGAAAAAATATTTCTACTGTATTCTGCACACATACCACAGATAGAGAAACATGTCAGTAATTAAAAATCCAACAAAATCAGTCAATTCAAGGGCAGTCTCAATAATCACCAATGTGCTAAACATCAAAACCTAAAAACATAAAAACAAAATATAAGTCTGAAACTGATATGGAATCAGTCCTCCTCCATATCAGTGATGGGTGAATCCTGCCCCGCCACATCCTCAGCTCCGTCAACATCAGCATCAAAATCATCAGTGAATGCGCCAGTGTATCCCCGTGTGATGTCCGCCGTCAGGTCAGCCTCAGTATCATCCACAGCAGCTGCATGTGTGGAAGTCTGTCTTGTCGTCTCCTCATCAGATCCGGTGTATGCCGGATACTCAAATGGTGATGCCTGGATGTCACACTGTCGGCATAGCTCCACCATCTGTGTACTCACATAATCCTGGAATGCCACCTGTCGGCTCTGAGTGTATCGAGCTCTCCACTGCATGGATTCTTGCTGACGTTGCATAGACTGCATTGTTTCCCATATAGCAGGAATGGTCGGCTGTCGTGCCCGTCTGAATCAGGGAGCTGTGTGCAATGGCAGCCTTTGCAGATGTTTGATGCGCAAAGTCATAGATGCCATCTGCTAGAATCTCTGGGAGATCCACTGTACCCCTAGTCATAATGGTGTGGATCAGTGCTGCTCTCTTCACTTACACCTCTGATGTGTGGGTAGTGGGCAAGATGTTGTTGATTATAAACTGGAACCACACCTTGGCCACGGGCTTGAGTTGGTAGAGATGCAATAATTTTGGGCGGATGTTATTTTTCATCATCTCCCATTTCTCTCCCGGGAGTGCAATGGTCTCCAGAATTGGGACAGCCTCCTTCATAGGGTCCCATGTGATGTAGTCTGGGTCGCTCCTAGCAGGTCCGTACTCAATCTCTTTGAGTAGCTGCCGGTAATCACATCTCTCCCCAGGTGTATGGTGGGCTGTCTTCAGCAGGGATTGCAATGTGTCAGCGTCATACCATATGTCCTTCCCTCTCACATAACTTTTGTATACTCTGTTGGCTCCTTGGTTCGACACATAAGCATTAGCATAAAACTCCTTGCAAATCAATCCGGAGCTATCAGTCAGTGAGATGGCGTACGCCTTCCACCTTCGCCGGACTAAATTGTTGTATAAGTTCGGGTACTCCCCCTGCTCGAGAAGCATTTTACGTTCTCGGATAACAGGTTTCGCAGCCACAATTTTGTTGAACCTCTCTTCGTGTTCCGCTGTAAGGAACCTGTGTGAGTCGAATTCTGTAGGGGGAATGGAGGAACTGGATGTGCCCCCAGTGGCCTTTGTCTTCCTTGGTCGCTTGCCCAAGTTCTTATCCTTTGGTGCTATACCTGAAAAACAGAAGAGTTTCCCAATGAGTACATGATACATAAAAGCATTTCCAGACAATTGCAAATTCCAATCAGAACAATTCCCAGATTTAATTCAGAATCAGTTCTGAAATTAATGAACATGAAGTACCACTGGAAAGATAATCTCAGCATAACATTATACATTTCCATTCCATTCTATAGCATAGAGTACTTTTCTAAATGCAATATTCGAAATGACTATTTACACTACATATGGTCCATTATACACATAGCATTTCAATTTTCAAAACAGAGTGTGCATGTTGGAATTACTATGCACATATGTGAAATTGAAGTGTTGCATACAAGTACCATTTACATAGAATCATGCTCCAACTTCAATTATAATAGCACAGTCATCATGCATTATGCAAATCATCAACTAGCATAAGATCCTTATCTTGAACTCAAGAGTCCACATTCCCCATTCCAGAACAAGAATTCAAGAATGGAAAACAAAATGGAGTCCTTATCTTGTTTATGCATTTTATCAAGCACTTTGTATGCACACTCTTTTGCACATCCTCTTTTTTTTTTTTTTTTTGAATCTTCTTCCAATCTCTTATCCAATGGTGATTCAGACATTTTATCAAAAACTAAGATTACTCAACTAAGATTTTATCTAAATCAATAACCCTAAAAGGTCAGAGTTCATACCTTGTTTTCTTTGTGCGAAAATGGAAGAAGAAGAACACAAGAATCTGTCGCGGTGGTCCGGTGAATGGTGATGGTGACCGGAGTGAGGTGGTTGTCCGGTGTAAAGGGAGATTGAGGGGAAGAAAAATGATGGGAAAGGTGTTTGTGGTATGGGGAAGGTGAGTGGAAGAGAAAGATTGAGGGAAGAGAGAGTTTGAGAGAGATTGAGAGATGAGAGTGTGAGGGAAATGAAAAGATGTGGGTATTTTAAATGTTTTTCTGATGGGGCACGCTTAAGCGTGCAGGGGCAGTGAGTGATTTGCGTGTAGAGCGCGCTGAAGCACTCTGTTGCGCGCTTAAGCGTGCTGAGGCAGTGACTTTTGGGCTTCTGTAGCGCACTTAAGCCGCCTTCATCGCGGTTAAGCGCAATGGGGTAGAGGAAAATGGGTCTTTTTGCTTGTTTTGGCGCGCTGAGGCAGAGGCTTTTGGCCTCTTGCTTCGTGGAGCGCGCTTAAGCACGCTAAGGCAGAACGAACTGTACTGCTTTGGGGCTTAAGCCTCCATTGGGGGCTTAAGCCCTCTTCACTTAGAAAATTTTTCTTGCATGTACCTCAATAATTTGCGTGTATATGTAAATGAGTAAGCATTACGTACCTGTGCATTCTTCATTCCTACTTCCATCTATAAGTTCAACTCGCAATTCGATCATCGATCCCCAAGGCTTTTTATATTTTACAGGCATAAAGTAACTAAAATATAACTACTGGAATATTAAAACTGTTGGGTTGCCTCCCACAAGCGCTTGTTTTACGTCACGAGCCTGACGTACCTCTTTTAAGTTTCTACAAGGGCGACAGTGGTTGTTCCTCTGTCAACTTCACCACCAAGGTAAGGCTTCAATCGCTGCCCATTTACCTTGAAGCTTCTATCGGAGTCAAGTGGACTGATTTCCACTGTACCATACGGACAAATTTCTTTTACCAAAAATGGTCCTAACCACCTAGATTCGAGTTTTCCCGGAAAAAGTCTCAATCGGGAATTGTAAAGCAGTACTTACTGGCCAACCTTGAAGTCTCTTCCTAAGATTTTTCTGTCATGCCACTTCTTGGTTTTCTCCTTGTATAGGCTTGCACTTTCATAAGCGGACAATCTGAACTTGTCTAACTCGTCCAGCTGTAACAATCTTTTCTCGCTCGTCGCCTTTGTATCAAAGTTTAAAAACTTCACAGCCCACCAAGCTTTGTGTTCCATCTCTACTGGTAAATGACATGCTTTTCCGAACAACATTTGAAAAGGAGACATGCCAATGGGTGTCTTGAAAGCTGTCCGGTATGCCCATAGTGCATCATCTAACTTGCGAGCCCAATCTTTCCGGGAGCTTCCCACTATTTTCTCAAGGATACGCTTTAGTTCCCGGTTTGAGATTTCCACTTGCCCACTAGTTTGTAGATGGTATGGTGTGGCAATGCGGTGCCTGACACTGTATTTTGCTAGCACATATTCAACTTGTCTGTTGCAGAAATGTGTGCCTCCATCACTGATCACCGCTCTAGGAACTCCATATCTCACAAAGATGTTCTTCTTGATGAAGTTGATCGCGACTCTAGAATCATTAGTAGGCAAAGCGACTGCTTCCACCCATTTAGAGACGTAATATACTGGAACTAGGATGTACTTGTTCCCATAGGAGGTGGGAAAAGGTATCATGAAATCTATGCCCCAAACGTCGAAGATTTCCACTTCCATGATATTTTTTAGTGGCATTTCATGTCTCTTTGATATGTTCCCCGTTCTTTGACATCGGTCACAAGATTCTACAAATTTCCTTGCATCTTTATATAAAGTGGGTGATATGCGATCATCATATAAGGAATTGTAAGATAAAAAGAGGAAGAATGTTACTTAATCTGATGCAAGAAAAGGGCAAAATCACTGTTAATTTGTCAAATATCTTAATCTAAAGTTATATACTGATTTTATGATGATTTCATAGGAGAAATGCACAAATTAGAGTTGAAAAGGACAAAGTGAAACTAAAGGCCCACGCTACGAGCGTGGGAATGGCGCTTGCAGCATCAGAGGATCGCGCAACTGTTGAATTCAGATTTTAAATTCGAAATTTGAATTCAATTTTATTTTAATTAAATCTTTCCGTTAAACGTTTCTGTAATAAATTCATACTTTAATATTTCCGTTATAACGTTTATGTAATAAATTGTAAGGTTTCCGTTATACGTTTCGTCAGAAGGTCAAATAAAGGAGCAGGAAGAAAATCAAACAGAAGCTCCACGGTTCAAGCGTTCAATTCAACGCTTGAAGCGTAGGAAAAGACACAAGACAGTAAGTCTACGCTTCAAGCGTAGAACCCTACGCTTGAAGCGTAGACAAGGAGAAAACAGGCAGAAGCCCCACGCTTGGAGCGTCGATCCTGCGCTCCAAGCATAGGGTTGAAATGGACAGCTGTCAGTTGTGAGGAAAGGAGAATTCTGAGGTGTATAAAAAGGGCACAAGGCAACCCTAAAGACACACTTTTCATTCTGGACAAATTCTAGGTCATTTGGAGGCAAAAGCTCTGGAGATTGGGAGAGGGATCTCTTTTTCTACCTTTCTGTAGTTCTTGTAGTTGGATGTTTTATTTGAATATTGGATTTTAGCCATGATAATGGTTGGCTAGAACCTCTTTGTTGTGGTTAGGGTCACGAACCCTTGTGAACCCCTGATACAATGGATTGAGTTTTTATTGATATATTTATCTTTTGAATTTCGTTCTATTCTGATCGTATTGTTATTATTGTTATTAGATCCGATCAATCTAGTAATTGATAATAAATCTGAGGATTAGGGCCAACAAGAGGGATCTGCGGTCTTTAATCCAGAAAGGGAATAGAACGATGGTATGAACATGATCTAGGGATAGACATGATTCATATTGTAGATGTTTTAATTATCGATCTTTATGCTTGATCTCATATAGGGCACCTCAAGGAATTAGGGTTCTATATGAGATTAAAGGGTTAATTTTTCAAGGGATTGAGAATTAACTACTGATACTTTTATCTGATAATTATCTAATTTCACGATATACATATTAATATTTAACTTAATCCAGAGTAAAAGGTGGGGATCATCGGTGAGTGTTCTCTAACTACAGCGTTTTTCTCATAAATTCAAACCCTTATTTTATTGGATTCTTGATTATTCAAAAATAACAAAAACACGTCTTTTATTTTACAAATCAAATTCCCACACAATCCTGACATTCGTGTCAAAAACCTCTTGGAATATTTAATCTTGAAAAGAATAGTTTAATTGATTTAGACACACTCTATGTGGATACGAACTTTACTTATCATTTTATTACTTGCGCGATTCGGTACACTTGCCGATTCACGTCAGTGGGCCAATAGAATCCACTCATAAGGACTTTTGCAGCTGTCCTTTCTTCTGTGAAGTGGCCTCCGTATTCTGAACCGTGGCAATGCCACAGCACTTCCTTCTTCTCCTCTTCAGGAATGCATCTTCTAATGACTCCATCAGAACATGTATAGAATAAGAATGGTTCATCCCACAAATATCTTTTCACATACCGTAAAAATTTCTTTCATTGTTGCCATGAAAAATCTTTGGGAATTGTCCCTGCTGCTTTGAAATTTGCAAAATCTACAAACCATGGTGCAGTGTCAACTGCAAGAGCTTGTGCGTTCAAAAACCATGGCAAGGTGCTGTCCGAGAGGACTTGTTCATCCGGAAACTCATCTCTAATTAATAATTCTGAACTGTCTTGCAATTCCTTCTCTTGAAGTCTAGAGAGATGATCGGCTACCCGGTTTTCTACTCCCTTTTTGTCTCTGATTTCTATCTCTAATTCCTGGAGTAGAAGCATCCACCTGAGTAGTCTGGGTTTAGCATCCTGTTTGGTCAGTAAATATTTCAAGGCAGTATGATCAGTATAAACAATAACTTTAGATCCTAACAAATAGGTTCTAAATATATCAAAAGCATATATAACAGCTAGCAATTCTTTCTCAATAGTAGTGTAATTCATTTGCGCTTCGTTGAGAATTTTACTAGCATAATATATAACATGTAAGAGTTTATCTTTTCTTTGACCTAATACAACACCTATAGCATAATCACTAGCATCACATATTAATTCAAAAGGAAATTCAAAATCAGGTGAAGTGATAATAGGTGCGGTAGTCAATTTTTCTTTCAAAAGGTTAAAAGAAGTCAAACAATCATTGTCGAAGTTGAACTCTTCTTATTTGGCCAATAACTTGCAGAGGGGCTTAGCTATCTTCGAGAAATCCTTGATGAAGCGCCGATAGAAACCTGCATGTCCAAGAAAGCTGCGTACACTACGCACGTTAGAGGGAGGGGGAAGTTTCTCAATAAGTGAGATCTTTGCTCTATCAACTTCGATCCCCTTCTCAGATATCTTATGGCCTAAGACTATTCCATCCCTTACCATAAAGTGATATTTTTCCCAATTGAGTACTAAATTACTCTCTTGGCATCTCTGCAAAACACAAGCTAGATTAGTTAAACAAACATCAACAGATGAACCGAAGACAGAAAAATCATCCATAAAAATTTCAATAAAATTTTCAATCATATCAGAAAATATGGATAGCATACACCTTTGAAAAGTGGCGGGTGAATTGCACAACCCGAAGGGCATACGTCTGTAGGCGAACACACCATAAGGACAGGTGAATGCTGTCTTTTCTTGATCTTCTGGAGCAACTTCTATTTGATTGTATCCGGAATAGCCGTCAAGGAAACAATAGAATGAATGTCCCGCTAGTCTCTCCAACATTTGGTCTAAGAAGGGTAGTGGAAAGTGATCTTTTCTTGTAGCGGCATTCAGTCTCCTATAGTCGACGCACATTCTCCAGCCGGTGATAGTTCTTTTAGGAATTAGTTCGTTGTTTTCATTGAGTACCACTGTGATCCCACCTTTCTTCGGAACTGTTTGTACCAGACTCACCCATGCACTGTCAGAAATTGGAATGATCATCCCAGCATCCAAGAGCTTTCAGCCTTCTCTGTGGTTGTCTGACTGGTTTCACGTCATTCTCCATTAATATTTTATGAGTGCAAAAGGATGGGTTTATTCCTTTCAAGTCTGTAATAGACCATCCTATAGCTGTTTTGTGCTCTCTCAACACTTTCAGTAATCTTTCTTCTTCGGCGGTTGACAAATTTACATTGATGATCACCGGGTATGTTTTGCTATCTCCAAGAAATGCATATTTCAAGGTAGGAGGCAGCTCTTTCAATTCAACCTTTGGTGTTCCCTTGATAACATCATCAACCTTCTTTTTCAGCTTTTCAACTTCTTGTTCACCTTTTGTTGATTCCGTCAAATTTTGCAGCAGCTCTTTTTCTAATGACTCCAATTCCATCAGTGGTTGGAGTATTTCATCAACTGTATCTAACACTGCATCATTGATTATATCAATCTTGAAGCAATCCCCTCCGTCGGATGGATGTTTCATAGATTCCAAGACATCAATTGTTACGGTATCATCATTAACTCGCAGCATCAGTTTGCCTTGCTCCACATCAATCATAGCCCTTGCAGTGGCTAAGAAAGGTCATCCCAAAAGTAAGGGAATTTCAGCATCTTCTTCATGTCCAAGATGACAAAGTCTGCAGGGAAGATGAATTTATCAATTTTTACCAAGATATCTTCAATGACTCCATCTGGCCTCCTGATTGATCTGTCAGCCAACTGTAGTGAAACTTTAGTCGGCTTGAGCTCCTGAATACCTAGAGCTCTGCACATAGATAGAGGCATAAGATTAATACTGGCTCCCAAGTCACACAATGCCTTCTCCATATGAATGTTGCCAATTTCTATTGGAATGCTGAAACTTCCAGGATCTTGAAGTTTAGGCGGTAACTTCTTTTGAATTATTACGCTGCACTCTTCCGTCAAAGCTACCGTTTCACATTCTTTTAATTTACGCTTCCTTGAGAGTATATCTTTCATGAATTTTGCGTAATTTGGCATGTTCTCCAAGGCCTCAGCAAATGGAATATTGATTTGCAGCTTCTTAAAAATGTCAAGGAATTTGGAATACTGCTGCTTTTTGATTTCCTCTCTGAACCTTTGCGGATATGGGATCTTTGCATAAGGTGAGAGTTCAATTGGCTTTTCTTGTCTCTCTTGAGCTTTCTTTTTCTCCCATTTGAACTCTTTCTTTTCAGGAATTGTTTCCTGAGTAACAGATTCTTTCTCAACGTCCTTTTCCTCTTCAATTATAGGTTTTTCTGCTGTCTTTTTCTCTACTGAAGGCTTGATCACTGGTTCAATCATTATCCCACTTCGAGTAGTAATGGCCTTGTAGTGGGCGTTTGGGTTAACATCTGTGTTGCTTGGAAAGGTGCCTGGAGGCCTTTCATTAAACTGTCTTGACAATTGCCCAATCTGAGTTTCTAGATTCCGGATAGAGGCTTCTTGATTCCGAAATGAAGCTCTGGTTTCTTGCATAAATGATGAAGTGTCTTCTCTGAATGAATTGGTACTTTGAACAAAATCTGATGCGGTTTTTGACAATTGTGCAAATTCTTTCTCCCACTCTGATGTACCACTTTGTTGTGAGGTTTGTGGTTGTACTGGTACAACAGGGTTTAGCTGATGATTTGAACTGTAGCTAAATCCTAGGTGTTGATTCTGATTTTTATTCCTCCACCCTTGGTTTTGATTGTTACCATATTGATTCCTCCCTGGAGTTTTTTGATCATGTCAGAGTCCATTGACTTCAGCAGTTTCAATTGATCGGTTGAAATCGCAATCCTCGGTAGCATAAGTACCTGTACATATACCACAAGTAACAGAAGAAGTATTAACAGAAACTACTTGAGTGTTAACAGGAGAAACTTGAAATTCAGAAAACTGCTTTGTTAGAGCATCTAATTGTTGTTGTTGTTTCTTGTTAGACTGTAGAATCTGTTCATTCTGGGCTAAGATGACATCATATCCTTCTAACTTCATGATTCCTGCTCTCTTTTGTGATACCGGAGCATTGTCAAATTCTTGGGATGTAAGAGTTTCTAACAACTCCAAAGCTTCTTCTGGAGTTTTTGTTTTTAATGACCCTCCAGCTGCAGCATTCACCAAAGTTCTGGTACTTCGTGTCATTCCTTGGAAGAAAACTTGTGCTTTCTCCCAAGCTTCAATACCGTGCTGTGGACGTTTCCTAAGTAGTCCTTTGAATCTTTCCCAACCCTCATATAAAGTTTCACTTTCTTTGTGTTCAAAAGAAGTGATGTCGGCCTTAAGTCGTGCCATTTTTGAAGCTGAGAAGAACGGGGCTAAGAACTTTGTAGCTAGATCATCCCAGGTGATGATGCTTCCTTGAGGAAGTGATTGTAGCCATGCCCTTCCATCTTCTTTGAGTGAACATGGGAAAAGTCTAAGTAAGATAGCATCACGGGAGACTCCATTCATCTTCAAAGTATCACAATATAATAAAAAGTTCTCAAGATGAGTATATGGGTCTTCCATGCTCCCTCCAGCGAATTGATCTTTTTGGATCAGCTGTAATAATGCTGGTTTGAGTTCAAAGTTGTTAGAGTCCACATTCGGCCTAACAATGCTCGCCGTCTGTGGGACTCGAGCAGGAGTCATGTAATCTCCTAGTGTTCGTGGTGGTGGAACTTCATTTTCCGCCATTACTTCTTCTCTCGATTGTGTAGAGCTTGAAGATTCTTTTTCTTGTTTTTTTCTTGCTTTAGTACGTTTCCTAGTCCTTTTTGTTGTATTCTCTATTTCTGGATCGAATTGCAGGGAATCGGTGTCAACGGTACCTCACATAAACTAGAAAAATAGACTACGAAAAAGAAAGTAAAAAATGAATTCAAATAACAAAAATTTAAAATGCAGAAAATAAGGTCCAATCTAAAGAATTAATAATTACTATCAATGTTGAAGTACTAATCCCCGGCAACGGCGCCAAAAACTTGTTGCTACTCTCGGCAAGTGCACCGATCGTACAAGTAATAAAGTGATCAAGTAAGAGATCGTTCCCACGAGGATTAAACCCAAGCACTGATTCGCTATCGCAAATTTAGTTGGACAATTAAAAGGAAAGTAACGTGATTTTTAATTGGAAGAAATTGATAGCATGTAAATAAAATTCTTATTGTAAAGGAACAACTGAAAAATAAATGATAGAATTAAAGTAATAAAACGAACGTAGTTAGGGTTCGGACTTCCCCCGATCTCCTCAATACGTTATGAATTAACTTGTTAAGAACCTGCTCTTAATATATTGCCAATCGATTCTGTCTACGTTAATTAGGGCCCAATTCCTTGTTACCCTAAATCTATGTGATCCTGGAAGAACTCTAGTTCCCCAATTATTCCCCAAGAAAAATGCATTAAAATCAAGAATCATAAGATTGCATAATTACCTTGTGTCTATTCCTATTCCTATTCATAGATCACAAAGATTATGATAAATCCATCAAATAAAGGATCATGCACCAACATCCCTATTATCATACAATCCCCGAAGATCATTCTATAAGGAGAAAACTCATAGAAAGCATTGAACACAGATGAATTTATTCAAATATAAAAAGAGAAGGATTCATAACAAATTAATCCATAACATACGATTCAAACGGAATCCATCATCCCCAACTAATGAAAGAACTAGCCAGACATGGCAAAATCAAACATAAAAGAAACTAGAAAAGCTTCCCCAAACTCCATTGGTGATTGGTGAATCTTCAATAATTCCAGTGATGAATTGACTCTGATCCGTCTCCGTCGCTCACGAACATGAACCTCTGACTCTAAGGATCTAAAAGTGTTTTTCAGTATGAAGTAGTGAGTAATTCTGACCCCTAGGTGCCTTTTTAAGGGTGAAGAATTCGAATCCTAGGTAGAATATTCCAACTGGGACTAAATTATATTCCCTGGGCGCTTAAGCTTGATTTGGGCGCTTAAGCCGCCTGAGGCAGTAAGTTTGGCTTCGTGCTGCTCGCTTAAGCACGCTGGAGGGCGCTTAAGCGCGCTCCTCATGCTGGAATTTACTTCTTGTGGTGCGCTTAAGCGCGTTGGAGGACGCTTAAGCGTCAAGAGGCAGAGGCTGATTGCTTTTGTGGCGTGCTTAAGCGCGCTGGAGGGCGCTTAAGCGCCCAGAGGTAGAGGCTGATTGTGCTTTAGGGGGCTTAAGCTTCCAATTGGGAGCTTAAGCTTCCTCTTCCAACAACTTGATAAGATCAAATCTTTCTTGTTCTGATCTCCACTATCATCTCTTCTTAGTTGTTGTCCTCATCTCCTCTGGTTGTTGTCCTCGTCTTATCTAATCTTCATCTTGATTCTCTTTTTCCAACAAATCATTTAAAATAACAGAAAATGATTTAATTAGATAAAATTCAGATAATGTTCGTGATTATCATCTTAAACCTTAGTTTTTAACTTGTTCAACTAGATAATTCATAGTATTTTAGTCCATAAAACAAGATAAACTGAAGGTTTATCATATATACCTACCGCGAAGGAAACCAGTGTGCTGATTGGCTCACCAATCATATGGTTCACTCTTATAAGAATTCTGCATATAAGGAGTTCATCCAGATCCCTCCTGTGCTTAATTGCATAATTTTTGCTGATGTTTGTGTTGTTAGTATCTGTAGAAGTATTACTATTGTTTAGTTACTTTTTTGGCTGTTAAGCCCTTTCTTTCACCAAAAAAAAAAACGTGAAAAACAAGATTGTTATGATGAGCGCGCTTGGCTTTTTTCCAACTATTATGGTCTGATTTATAATGACCATTTATGTAATATATACACTTTTATTCGGTTCAATTTTCATTTAAAGTATCTTGATTTTTTGCTTTAACTAAAAATATATGACTTTTACATATTTTATCATTAGAGAAGCAAAGGAAAAAGGAATGCTCTCTCGTGTGGTTTTAATTTCTTTATAAAAGCTGATAAGTCTATGAAATTAGACTTGAAACATATGGTTTAATAAGCAAATGGAAAGAAAAGAATACTTTTTGTGTTATTAAAAACTACAAATTTTGTTTTATTGAGATTTATGGGTTAAGTGTTAATGGGCCGAATTCTCCAAGCAACCCAAAAGAGCCCAAAGATTAAAAAGAAAGAGAAAAGAGAAGTAAGAGATAGACTTAGAAGCCAGAAAGAAGTGAAAAGCAAGAAAGAAAGGAATAGATGGGATGGACTTTAGAGCTGAAGCCCAAGTGAAGAAATGCAAAGAAAGAAATTGGAAGCAAGAGAAAGAATCAGAAACGTGAAGCAAAGGCTCAGAAGCGGAAACCCTTACACCCAACTTTCGATCAAACCCATCTAAGCCAAACCCTCATCTCAAACCGATTCACCCTGAAATCCTCCCATAAATCGAACCACAAAGCCAGACCATTCTTTGATTCCGGTCAAACCATCCAGTTTAGACCTCAAACACGGTTCATTAAGTGAACAATCCAACCAAAAAACAGTGAACCCTAGCCATTTCGGTTGATACAGAAAATGCAAAAACTGATTGGGTGAGCCGGAATTTGTTAATAGTGCTAGCAGAATATTTGGATTGCAATTGTGACCCTCGCAAAGGAATCGTACGGTTGGAAGGAATGCATGGATGCTTGCTGAGATGTGAGGCGGAGATCGTGCATGCAGAGGATGAGAGCTATAAATAGAGAAGAAATAGTTAGTGTAGGGACACTCTTCTTGGTCCTGATTATCTCTGGCCTTTGCTTTCTGCACTCTGCAAGGGATTTCTGATTTTTATTTTTCTAAGTCTTGGTACTGTAATGAAGTTTGATTTATGTTAGTCTTTACTCATGTTGGTACAGTACTAAGGTTAATCCGATTGTTAGGACCAGTGCTGTAGTTTATTTTTCTACAATCTAAGATTCTGTACTTTTCAATTTCATTTGCTGTTTTTGAGCTCCATTCTTATGGATAGGAGCTAATCTTTTCAAGGTTGGGTGTAGGTACCCGAACCTCAGTTATGAATGTGTGTTAATTTCTTTTGTTAAAATTTGATTCCCAAATGTTTAATACTGTGATTGAATTTAAATATTCTATTATTAAGGCCTGATGGTAGATATTATTTTAGGAATTAGTCATTGAGAGGTGACTAAGTCCAGACTTGTGTTAAGCACATGGACTTGAGTGTGAGATCAATCAAGGGATGTTACTCAGAGATGAGAATAGCCTCCATGTAATTTTGGACTGGAACTAAAGGGTTCTTTGCTTCATTTAGCATAGAGATGTTCAAATGTTTGTTGAGGACAAAATGGTTTTAAGAGATTAAAATCAATAAAAAAACCCATTACTTGGGAATTAATTTTTAGTAATTTGTAATTAACATTCATTCAGTGGCTGTTGGGGAAGGTAACCGAAACTCAACCTATTTTTACAACTAATTTTTCAACAACTCAAATTTCTTTTCATTTGATTCTCAAAAATCTCTCTTATAATTCTGCTTACCAATTTCTTATTAGAAAAATCTTTTTCAGTCAAATGTTTAATTTGTTGTCCTTCCATTTTCCACTTCTTAGTACAAGAAATCAATTCTGAAAATCGTACATAAAAAAATTTAGAGTCATTGGTCAGTAGCATTTTAACCCAATCTTGTGATTATTTTGTTTTTTTTTTATTTTTACTCCTTTTTTAGATTAGATTCAGTTTTAGCAATTGCAAATTTTAGTCAAGTTACAAACGCCAAAGATCCTTGTGGGAACGATATTAGGGTCTCAAATATGCCCTTTATTACTTGTTGTCGCGTATACTTGCGCGCATACTTGCATAACTGTTAGCAAGGCAACAAAAGCCATCAACCTTAAAGCATGCCTGGTTTGTATTATGTGTGTATGGGCTCCAATACACGGACACGACAAATTTTCAAAATTTTGCGTGACACGCAGTCATCATTTGGGGACACGTGGTCAACTCTTCGACACGTTTTTTGGACACACAGTCAACCTTTTCCGACACGCAGTCAACGCTCGGACACATTTTTTTTTAAATCTTAATTTTATTTTATTAAATAAATAAAAAATAATAATTTATAAATTAATTTTTTTCTTTTATGAAATATGATATGAAAAATTAAAAAAGCACAAAAAAATTATTTATATTTATATTTATGTTATGAAATTTAAATATTTGATTAGTTATATGAGTTATTATGGACTCTTATATGTATTAAATATAAATTATATTTTATATATTAAAAATTTTATTTAATATCAAATCGTGTCTCAACTTGTCGAAATATGACATTTTTTAGAATTAACGTGTCGGCGTGTTGTGTCCCGTGTCCCGTGTCAGTGTCCGTGCATCATAGTGTATGGGTATAATGAACTTACACAAATATAAGAATAATAAGTTTTACACCAAATTTTACCCATTAATTTGCATATATCTAACAGTTATAATTTAATGGGTCACACTCATTAATTAATTATTAATTTTCAATAAAATACAATTGTTAGATACATGAAAATTAATTATTAAGATTCGGGGTAAGATTTATTATTCTTACGAAGTAAGACTTTTAAGTCTTACACCGGAGTAAAATATCTCTTTTCATATATATATATATATGTGTGTGTGTGTGTGTGTGTGTGTGTGTGTGTGTGTATGTATGTGTGTGTGTGTGTATGTATATATATAGGGTCATGATCATTTACCAGTGTAATAATGTAATTAATTACAATCATTTGATGGACGAAAATCAACGGTTAAGATTGAGTGTGAGAGTTAGTACTCTTACTCTGGTGTAAGTTGATCCTGTCTCTGTCTCTATCTATCTATCTATCTATCTATCTATCTATCTATCTATATATATATATATATATATATATATATATATATATATATATATATATATATATATATATATATATGCGCAGGATCCTTTGACACTAGTGTCAAATTTTGAAATTTGACATCAAATCCTATTCGTTGATTTCCGCCAATGAATAGTTCCTGGAAAACGTGTGTTTCATCGTATCTTATGGATTTACACAGTGTTGCGAGGCTTTCAATTTTTGCAAACCAGTGATACAAATTGATGGCAAGGCAAGTAACAAAGGAAAATTGTTGATTGCCATGGCTCAAGATGGAAATGATGAATATATACCGCTTGCATTTGCCATTGTTTTATATATATATATATAAATATAAATATCTGCTCAGGATCCTTTGTCACTAGTGTCAAATTTTGAAATTTGACATCAAATCATATTCGTTGATTTCCGCCAATGAATAGTTCCTGGAAAACGTGTGTTTCATCGTATCTTATGGATTTACACAGTGTTGCGAGGCTTTCAATTTTTGCAAACCAGTGATACAAATTGATGGCACTCATTTATATTGCAAGTAACAAAGGAAAATTGTTGATTGCCATGGCTCAAGATGGAAATGACGAATATTTACCACTTGCATTTGCCATTGTTGAGGATGAGACCTTGGAAGCCTAAGAGTATTTTCTCACCAATATTCGTGCTATATTATGCAAAACTCAAATATATGCCTCATTTCAGATCGACGTCGTACCATAATATCTGCTGTGGAGAATGACCGTAACTAGTAGCCACCAAATGCACATCATGTTTTCTGCCTTCGTCATAATGTTGGCAATTTTAGTCAAAAGTTCAAAAATGAGAAATTGAATAGGGCATTAAAGATTTTGGGTATGCTTAACCAATCCTAACTTTAATTTGTATGTATTATGGATTTCTAATGTATATATTTATCATTGTGTGTAGGTTATACTCCTTCAATGGTGGATTTTGAAATAGCCTTTTTGCACGATTTCGTGATACTGGTCCCCAGGTTGCAAAATGGATTGATGGTATTGTAAGAACCTGCACCGTTAATTAAGGAAATTAATTAATTAAATATGAGAATTAGGAAATAATTCCATAATTGACCCTAATAGTTATTATGAGGCTTTAATAATTATAGTAAGTGAGTAATAATGCTGAAAGTCGCTTTTCTAACGAAAAGTGCAAATACAGGTTCCGCTACCCGGTATAAATGCATACCGGTGAAGTATCCCGGAAAATTATAATAAGTGCATGAATATTCCTAGAATATCATATAGGACTAGTAAAACAAGTTTCAGGTCAAAATAATGAGAACTGGTGCCAGAACTGATACTAGCTATGGAAAAACGCGTACCTGAAAGGTGCTGCGAAAAATAAAATAAAAATATGACAAATCTTAGAAAAATGAGTAGGTTCTGATTCCAAAGTTTGGGATCAAATTGCTAAGCGTACCAATTAGCGCTAATACAGTGCGATTAAGACTAATTGGATTATAAATGCAACTTTTGCACATAACCTTAGGCCATATTGGCTTCCTACGTGAGTGCTCCAGCAGTTGAGTGTCACTCTTCTTGTCACCTTCAACTTCCCTCACTCTCTTGAGCCCAAGGTGCCATTTTTACTCATGGTTTCTGTAACACCCCGTATATATTCGGTTTGTTAACATGTCATCGTATTAAGCTACGCTTAATTAAAATGCGGAATATCTTTTTTTTTAATTCAATTATGACGTCATTATACATAGTCAAGTTGATAACTTATTCATTTTTATAAAAACATCGTCTGTATGTAATCGCAAAAGACAACTAATAGAAATACCTCATAAGATAAATAACAGTGAGTATCTAAAGTCACAGATCTACAACACGTAGTCCGGACAATATCCTGATACATTATACAACTAACGTCTAAAAACATAAAGACATGTCAATGTGGCATGGACAACCCCCATGCTCACCAAATAAGGCAACAAAGCCCAACAGCAATCTCAACAGCAACAATAGTAAAATGAAACTAAAAGCATAAAAGCAGTAAATGTAACACCCCGTATATATCCGGTAATGTTATCATACTATCGTATTAAGCTGTGCTTAATTAAAAATGCGGAATATCTTTTCTTTTCAATTATGATGTCATTATCCTTACCAACTTGCTTATTAATCAATTAATAAAACATCACATGTATGTAATTGCATAGAACAGCTAACTGAAATACCTCGATAAGTAAATAACATAAGTGTGAGTTTCTAGTCACGGAACTACAACACGTAGACCAGATCAACTAGCAGTTTATACAACTCAACTCAAAGTACTAACAATACAGTGGCATGGACAACTCCCATGCTCACCCAAATAAGGCAACAAAGCGCAACATCAGTCTCAACATCAACAACACAATAATAAAGGTGCGGAAAACATAAACAGCATCCATCTAGTCATACTAGCAGATAAGCAGTAAAATCATCAACTAAACTCTGGCCTCTTGCTGCCAGAGGCATCAGCCACCAAGTTACCTGATCCTGAAATAAGCATTCCCCAAACGTGGGGTGAGATCTCTAAATAAGAAATCTCAGTAAGACAGTGAGTCCTCAAGGATCTTCCACCCCAAGCTCACTTACATGTGCAATATAAGTTCAAAAGCAGTTTATCATCATTAGTTCTAAAACAGTGCAATGCAGCAGATAATCATGTCATGTTTGTCAATACTATTCTACTGGCCGGAGAAATGCAGGAATACGTCTATTACCTACATATAGTGCAAGATGCTACTTACATCCACCCTGGATCACCGTATTTTATGACGCCACATACTCAGGCTTACCGTCAAGATGGAACAACACATGCATATTAAAAGCCATTAAACATAAAACTTAACTGCATATCAAATATCCAAAAGCATATAACACAGCATGCATATAACCATACCCCCATGGGACATGGTGGAACCACAACATGGCTAAACCGAGGACACGAAAGCTTACCTTACAAGCTAACACCCAAAGCCAAGAGTCCACAGCTCAAAGTCCAAACACAGCAGAATCACAATTTGTCATGGACCAATACTATATCAATAATTATGCACCACAAGCATACAACTTAAAGACAACGCCTTTCCTTTACGTTTTACGACTTAAGGCTCCATACCAAGCCATAAGCCCTTAATCACTTGATTCTGACTTAGTTCACTTTTCCATAGCCAGTATCATTTCTGACATCGGATCTCATTATTTTAACTTGAAACTCATTTTACAAGTCCTATATATTATTCTAGTAATATTCATGCACTCATTATAATTTTTCGGGATACTTTTTCGCTACACATTTATACCGACTAGCAGAACCGGTATCTGCACTTTTCTTCGGAAAAGCGACTTTCAGCATTCTTACTCACTTACTATAATTATTAGAGCCTCATAATAATTATTAGGGTAAATTATGGAATTATTTCCTAATTATCACAATTAATTAATTAATTACCTTAATTAGCAGTGAGGTTCTTACATTCACCCCACTTTTTTAAGGATTTTGTCCTCAAAATCAGAAACATACCTGTCTCGAAACTTGGGATACTGCCGGAGAAACTTGTCCTCTCGCTCCCAGGTACACTCCTCAGGAGTGCGTCCAGTCCACTGCACTTTGACCATCGGAATGGTCTTGCTCCTCAACTGCATCTCGCCACGATCGAGAATCTTGAGTGGTCCAACGAGAGTCTTTAAGTTTTCCTGAACTTCCACATCATCTGGTTGCACCATGTGCGAAGGATCTGCCACGTACTTGCGAAGATGAGACACGTGAAACACGTCGAGGATGTTGGCTAAGTTCGGAGGCAAGGCAAGTGATAGGCAACAGGTCCTACTCTACCAAGGATCTGGTATGGCCCGATAAATCGCGGGCTCAACTTCCTCACTCCGAGTGCTCGCCCAACACCGGTGACAGGTGAAAGTCTCACAATCACGTGCTCACCCTCACTGAATTCTAGTGGACGATGCTTGACATCGTAGTAACTCTTATAGCGATTATGCGCCTGCTTCAACTTCTCTCTAATCAACTAAATCTGCTGGGTGGTATCTTGGACAAAGTCCAAGCCAAACAACTCCTTATCTCCAACCTCAGACCAGCAGGTAGGTGTACGACACCTCCTACCGTACAACGCCTCAAAGGGTGCCATGCCCAGGCTAGCATGGAAACTGTTGTTATACAAAAACTCCACCAATGGAAGTTACCTATCCCATTCCGAGCCCTGCTCCAACGTGCAAGCCCGCAACATGTCCTCCAAAGTCTGGATAGTCCACTCAGTCTGTCCATCAGTCTGAGGGTGATAGGCTGTACTCAGTCTCAACTGCGTACCAAAAGTTCCCTGCAGCGCCTCCCAGAACCGAGATGGGAACTTTGGGTCCCTATCACTTATGATATTCTCGGGCACCCCGTGAAGCCTCACGATCTCGCGAACATACAGTTTGGCCAACTACTCTGTAGTGAAGCTCACCTTCACTGGAAGAAAATGGGCAGACTTCATCAGTCTGTCCACAATGACCCATATAGAGTCACAGCCAACCTGAGTCTTCGGCAAACCCACAATGAAGTCCATGGAAATGCTCTCCCATTCCATTCCGGAATCTCAAGAGGTTGAAGCTTACTAGATGGCTTCTGGTGTTCAATCTTCACTTTCTGAAAAATCAAACACTTTGACACGAAAACAGCAACATCTTTCTTCATGCCCGGCCACCAGAAGTTCTACTTCAGATCTTGATACATCTTTGTAGCACCAGGGTGGATAGAAAACTGGCCCTTATGGCCTTCTGCCATAACCTCATCAGTCAATAGACCTCGAGGGACCACAATCCTCTGCTGAAACATCAGAAGTCCATCCTCCTTCCAAGACACACCATCTTGGTTCTTCACGTAATCCAGACACTCTCTCTGAACTTGCGCCTCTTTCATATTTTCCAACAGCTCATTCACAACATATACTGCCTCCATCTCGAAAAGTGCACTCTCGTACGGAGAGATCACTGCCAACTTTCGAAACTTCGCAACCACATCAAAGTTACAAAGTAATGAACTGGACAAGCTCCAAGATGGTACTTCAACTCAAAGTCGTAATCCTTCAGGAACTCCATCCATCTCCTCTGCCTCATTTTCAGCTCTTTCTGGTCTAAAAGATACTTCAAGCTCTTGTGGTCACTGAACACCACAAATCTCAAGCCAAAAAGATAATGCCTCCAAATCTTGAAAGCAAGCACGATAGCCACCAACTCCAAACATGAGTTAGGTAGTTCTCTTCATGAGGCTTCAACTGCCTCGAAGCAAAAGCAACAGCTCTACCAGACTGCATCAACACACAACCGAGCCCCTTTCCAGAAGCATCACAGTAAAGCTCAAACTGCTCCTCAGGATCAGGAAGGACCAACACAGGCGAAGTAGTCAATCTCTCCTTCAACTCCTAAAAGCACGCCTCACACTCGTGAGTCCACACAAATGGAGTCTCATTTCGGGTAAGGCGAGTCAAAGGGAGAACCATCGTGGAGAAACCCTTGATGAACCTCCGATAGTAACCTGCCAAACCTAAGAAGCTCCTCACCTCCGTAATTGTCTTGGGCCTCTCCCAATCTAGAACGACCTCAATCTTGTTGGGTTCCACTGCAACTCCATCTGCTGAAATCACATGCCCCATAAACTTGACTGATTTGAGCCAAAACTCACACTTAGAAGGTTTCGCATACAACTTTTTCTCCTTCAGCACTTGCAGAACAACCCTAAGATGCTCCGCATGCTCCTCCTCAGTCTTGGAGTAAATCAGAATGTCGTCAATGAAGACGATCACAAACTGATCTAGATACAGCTGGAAAATCCTATTCATGTAATCCATGAACAGTGTCGGCGCATTTGTGAGTCCAAAAGGAATCACCAAATACTCAAAGTGACCGTATCTCGAACGAAACGCGGTCTTCGGGACATCCTCCGGCTTTACCCGAATCTGATGGTATCCGGACCGGAGATCAATCTTGGAATACACGCAAGCACCCCTGAGCTGATCCAACAGATCATCAATCCGAGGAAGGGAATACTTGTTCTTGATCGTCACCTTGTTCAATTGCCGGTAGTCGGTGCACAATGGCATTGTCCCGTCCTTCTTTTTCACAAAGATGACCGATGCTCCCCAAGGAGACACACTCGGTCGAATGAAATCTTTCGCTAATAAATCCTAAATATGCTAAAGAAATCGGCCCCACACCAGGCAACAAATCAATGGAGAACTCTATCTCCCGCTCTGGCAGAAATTCAGGAATCTCCTCAGGAAACACCTCAAGGAACTCTCCCACCATAGGAATGCCATTGATATCCTCATGCGTCCCACTCACCAAACCTCCCAACATGACATACCCGAATGCCCCAGCTCTCAAGGCCTTCCAAGCCTGCAGCACTGAAATATGTGGCAAGGAACTAGCGGTGGAATCACACGGAGACATCACCACGCGCTTTGCACAGCAATCAATCAGTGCACAGTTTCTAGACAACCAATCCATGCCCAGAACAATCTCCAAGTTGGCCATCGGCAATCCTATCAGATCTACCAAAAACTCACGACCATCCCACCAAAATGCTACATCGCGATGTATAGTGGTAGAATCACATATTTCTCCGGTGGCGGTAATCACCCGCAACGGTGGAGAAAGCACAGACATGGGCAGCTCAAGCCCCAAAGCAATCGGGGTTGCCACAAACGAATGCGTAGCCCCGAAATCAAATAACACATCAACAGAAGAATCACCAGTAGACATAGTACCTCTAACAAGGTTCGAAGCGCGGTCTGTAACAGCCCGTGTTAACTCGGATTGTTAACATACTATCGTATTAATTCACGCTTAATAAAATTACGAAATAACTTTTTCTTAAATTCAATTATTACGTCATTAACCTTAGCCAACTTGATTACTTAATCTATTTCATAAAATACTGCATGTATGTAAATTGCAAGACAACTAACTGAATACCTCATATATAAATGTAATGTGAGTATCTAAAGTCACAGGACTAAAACACATAGCCTGGACCATAAATCCTGATACTTTAATACAACTTTACTAAAGAAGACAATAACAAGTCTATGTGGCATGGACAAACCCCATGCTCACCGAATAAAGCACAAAGCCCAATAACAGTTTCAACAGACAATATCATAATCATAGCGGAAAAACATAACAGCAGTCAACATCCAGCATGTCATAATAATATCAACTCAGCTCTGGCCTCCTGCCATCTGAGCCCTCAACATTACGTGAACCTGAAATAAGCGTCCCCAAATGTGGGGTGAGATCTCTAAACCATAAATCTCAGTAAGACAAGGGGTCCTCAAGGATCTTCCACCCCAAGCTCACTTACATGTGCAATATAAGTTCAAAAGCAATATTTCCAATATTAGTTCCAAAACTATGCAGTGCAACAGATATTCGTGCCATGTGTGTTTATACAATCTACTGGCCAGAGAAATACATGAATACATCTATACCCACATGAGTACAAGGAACACCGCTTGCACCTCACCCACAGCCTCACCTTATCGTATGTACTACATACTCAGGCTTACCATAAAGGTGGACACCACATGCATATCATAAAGGCACATTGCATAAAACAACTCAACAACATTTTCAAATATCAAAAGCATGTAACACAGCATGCATATAACCATATCCCCATGGGACATGGTGGAACCACAACATGGCTAAACCGAGTACACGAAAGCTTACCTTGCAAGCAATCAATCCAAGCCAATAGTCCAACCACTCTCAAGTCCAAACACAGCAATATCACAATCTGTTATGGACCAATAATATATCATTAATTATGCATCACAAGCATAAAACTTAAAGACTACGCCTTTCCTTTACGTTTTACGTCTTAAGGCTTCCAACAAATCCATAAGCCCTTAATCATGTGATTCTGACTTAGTTCATTAATTATAGAAGTCCAACTTCCTTAATCTATGGTCCACAAACCCCCAATAGCCTACTGTTCGCATAGCACAGCTACTGTTCTTCGAAATCCCAGAATATCCGGATATTACAAAGTGCATATCCGGATATGCAATATCCGGATATCACACAGACCATATCCGGATATACCATATCCGGATATCCAGGTCCCATATCCGGATATGAATATCCGGATACCTTATCCAGATATCTGTTCGACAAATATCCGGATATCTCACGAGAGAATGCAGTTTCTGCATTTTGTGAATATCAAGTCCAAAGGTTCAACTTTTAACACTTAATTACGTTAAAGCATGCATCTTTAATCTGTTTTAGGTTCATACACAGATTACCCTCTTGTTTATTCCTTAAACATGGCAAGACATCAACTTTAACCACAAAAACTTAAGATCAAAGGTGGAAAAGCTTACCAAAGCTCAAAACAGAGTAATTTGTGCTCTTGGAGCTCTCCAACAGCTCCTCAACTCAGGCCACACAAAGGTGTACGAAAATGGTGCTCAAGACTTGATCTTTCTACTCAAAAGTTGCTTCTTTAAGCAACAAAATACTCACACCAAGCTCATACCACACAAACAACCCAAGACAGCCCTTTACCCACTCAGAACAGAAGCTGGACAACCACACACAGCCCCCTTTCACCCCCACAAATGGACCTCCTCACACACTCAAAGTCTTTAGTGAAGAACAATGGAGAAAGGTGATCAAAATGGTGGTTTCCAAAGCAAGGAAAAGGGTGGAAGCATGGGAGACACAAGCTGCAACCCACATTCACGTAGAGGAGAAAAGAGACCTAGGGTTTTGTGCCCATACTAATGAATATATAGGCAATCGATCACTTAACGCGCAATATTAGCCTTAATAGCAACGCAAAAGATCTTGATCCCAAACTTTGGAATCTAAACCTACACATTTTTCTAAGATTTTTCATATTTTTATTTTATTTTTCGGAGCACCTTTCCGGTACGCGCTTTTCCATAGCTAGTATCAGTTCTGGCATCAGCTTTCATCATTTTGACTTAAAACTCATTTTATAAGTCCTAAATAATATTCTAGTAATTATCATGTACTTGTTATAATTTTCCGGGATACTTTTCCGATACGCATTTATACCGGGTAGCAGAACTGGTATCTGCACTTTTCTTCCGAAAAGCGACTTTTAGCATTTTTACTCACTTAATATAATCATTTAAGCCAAATAATAATTATTAAGGTCAATTATGGAATCATTTCCTAATTATCATAATTAACTCATTAATTACATTAATTAACGGTCTGGGTTCTTACACGGTCCGACTGCTGCCTATCCAAGGTGTACACTCGCCCCGAAGCAGGTGGCAGTGTAGGTGCCAAAGTAGAAGCCATCGGAACCATGTGTAAAAGCTTGGGTGAATTAAGTTTAGGAGCAAACCACTGAAATAGTTTGATAACCATCAATACTGTGGCAACTCAACGTAATTAGCTAAAGAATCAAGCCTTTTTCTTTTCTTGGGCACAACTAGTTGTAGAACGACACCTTGATCAAGCCTTTATGATATATGGCGAGATAAAACGTTGCCACTAAAGCCAGCAAAACGGGTACGGCTTAGCGGGCCAACCCGCCAAACGAGGCGGGCGGGCTAAGTTTTTCAACCTATCTCAAAAGTGGGGCGGGGCGGGCTCATTTTTGGCGGGTTGATGATGCGCATAGGCGGGTCGAGAGGGGTCAGAGTCGTTGATTTTTTTTTATCTAACGGCTCTCAGATTAGGTGTCAAATTTGAAATTTAACATAGGTGTCAAAGGATCCTACTTCATATATATATATATATATATAATAAAATAAAATTATCTGCTACAATGTAAGAAACATTAAACTCATAAAAAAAGCTTGTTATGCAAATTTTAAAAAATTTATACAATGGCTTGTTTGATTTTAGTTTCTAAAAATAATCTTATAGTTTCTAGAAAAAAATAAAAAATTTGTTTGAAAAGAATTATTTTATAAAACGACTTCCATAATAATAATAATATTTAATTTATAATACTAAAAAAGGAAAATAAAGTAGGGATGTTCTAAAAATTTATTTTTTTATTTTTGTAGTCTTAATTCTATAATTATAAAATTTATAAAATGAATTTAACTTCTTTTTAATTTAAATTAATTTTCAATGAAAATCTTATAATTATGAAAGTTCATTAATAATATTTTTATAAATAAATATAATTTAATTATAACTTTAAATCCTACACATTTAGATAAACTTAATTGTTCTTCTACTTTCAAAATTAATTTTTAAAATATTTATTCAAAATAATTTTTAAAAATTAAAAAATAAAATCATATTCAAATGGATCCTAAATTTCTTAAATTTAAAATTAAAAAAAATAAAGTTTTCTGATTCACGGATAATTCAATTTGCTATTCTCTTGAAAAAAAAAATATCGATTTTTTTAAAAAAGTACAAATTATGTATAAAATATTACAGAATTAATAATGAACATTGTTTACTAAATAATAAAAGGCTTTAATGTTTCTACAGTAGATAAGTTATCTACCTTCGTTTCTAAACGATGTCGTTTTGGATTGAAATAAATTATAATTTTTCATTAAACAATTGTAATAAAAAGATTATTCTAATCATGAAATAAATTATAATTACAAAAATATCTTGATTTTTACCTCAAAACGATGTTATTTTGGGCTCAATGTAGAAAAATTATTTACATAGAAAAAGCTAAACCATAGAAAAATGGTAAACCTCTGCGACCAAAGAAAAAATGGTAAATCTTTAAAAAAATACAATATTTTACTTTAAAAAGTACATGACTTCAATTATTCATTTTAATTAGGGTTTATCATCTATAATTTAACATGACCAGAAAAATTTTCCTTCACTCATAACATTTTGTGGGACCCGCAACAAGAAAAAAAAGACTCCAGCACGCAAAACGAATCTCTATAACATAATACAATCACTTTTCCTACAACATAACTCTTATAAAACCCTTTTAATTATTGAAAAATTCTGGTCCATTCCTTTTTTATACCATGCGTTAGCATTTCCGAACAAAAAACTCAAGATAATACCGAAATCAATCCAAACACAAGACGATGACAAGATAGAGTTCTGCCCTAATTTAGAGAAGAAATGTTTTAGGGGATAATATAAATCATTAAAAAGATATTGACCCAATACTTTAAAGTTTTGAGTTAAATTGATTCTTTATATGGTATTAGAGCAGATTCAGTGACCACAACAAGGTCACAAGTTCAATTTTCACAACAAGATTCAGTGATTCTTTATATGGTATTAGAGCAGATTATGTACTTGTATAAGTTCAATAGGTGAAAGGGTAGTTATTTAGGGTCATATGGGTTGGAGCCCAATAGCGTGCATTATATCTAGGGTTTCCTAAGCTGGAGGTAACACTATTATTGAGCATTCCAAACTTGATGACTCTTAGTGTAATACTTTAACCACCTTTAAACCCTTTTATCCCAAACTCATAACCTCCAACAATCTTGAAGTATTAACTTCGTGTGTCAAATTTGAGCGAGTGAGGTGTCTATTCGAAGATCTCATCAAGTGGAACTCATATTTTAAATCACTACCGGTATCTGAGTTTGAAGAAACTAGAGCCGCAACTTTTAGGTCCAGATTCAAAAATTTCGGCCATTTTCAAAAAGTGAAACCTAATGGGCTTTGTTCTACTCGTCGAGACGATCGTTTTGAGTTGTCACTCGCCTTAAACGAAGATCGGACGAAGGAGATATGGCCGTTTGAAGTTTTAGGT
>JAVKPL010010501.1:0-44851 GCA_032173675.1 Gastrolobium villosum | reverse complement strand
TGGATTCAGTGGGATAGAGGAAAGAGAAAGAAAAAAAAAATAGAGAAAAAAAAAGAAAAAAGAAAAAAATATAAGTGTCATATTTTAATTGAAAAGACCACAAAGTCCGGAGCACATTAAATTTTTTCTTAGCATAGGTACAAACCCAAGCTAAACAATAAAGTTCCAAATGTAGAGTGAGTTAAGTCAACTCTTCTAGAGAACTGTCAAAAGTACCCTGCCTTGCTGCGACAATGCACTTTGCAGCCCTTGTTACATTGGTAACAGTTGCTGGTGTAGCAGCTGTGTAAGAAGATATCCATTTGGGGGGTCTAGGAAAGCTATCAGAAGAAGGGGACATCGCAACATAAGAAATTCCAGTGTCTTACGTTGGGGAATTTGTTGCATGGGTACAATGATAGCAGTGCTGGCATGGCAGGAGTATATATGACTGACGTGCATTGAATTCTTGGGATTGGTCCAGCCTTGCTCTGTGATTGGGCCGGTCTTATTGGACTTATTCGAGTGGACTAACCGGAGCACACCTTTATGGTGTTTTTTTTTTGTCATTTATTCGCCTATAATTTTTTTCATTTAATCCATCTTCTAAAAATTAAATTAGATTACCTAGTTTTTGTAACTTGTTATTACAGATACCAGAAGGTCATAAAAAAATGACAACTACTTGTGTGATTTCTGGCTCCAAAGAGTTTTGACAACAAAGTGGAGATATTCTAAGGCAAAGGCAATGTGTATACTTGACTTATTTATGAGAAGTATGTATGTTTTGGGCTTCTTAAGATGAGTGGGGATATTCTAACTACCAAAAATTCTTACTACCAACTTAGTACCCATCACATCACCATTGGATCAATGGGAGAGAATGTTAAAAAGTTTTTGGAGAGAAAGAAAATATTAATCTAATGGTGATTAGATAGGTAGTAAATTGGTAGTAGAAAATTTTGGTAGTAAGAATATCCCTCCTCTCTTAAGATATAAAATTTATGATGATTTCATCGTATTATATCAGATATGCGCAGAGGATGAGATGATCTAAAGTTCGGTAATTGTCTACATAGTTATTATTCTAAAAGTGGATATTTTTTTTAGGGTTTTATATTTCTCATGTTAAATGAGAATTGAAATCTCATGTTGTAGAGATAAAAAGCATGTGGGACTCATGCGTTAGAAAAAATTAGATGTGGGACCCATGTCAGCACGGAAATCGAAGGGTGTGTAGGAAAGTTTGACTTCTCATGTTAAATGAGAAATATAAAACCCTTTTTCTTTATCTAATAAAAAAATACTGTTACAAAATTGTCATTGGGACCTACTCTAGCATTGAAACATGAATGAACATGTACCCAAGTTTCTCTTCAGCAAGTTATATGAAATAGAAATCATAATGGAAATTGTTGCCACATATTCAAAGTCACTCCAAGAATATATACTAGTAAAGCATGAACACAATCCTCCATACTTGCGCAAGTTCCAAATTCCTAAACAACTAACTTAATTCTTATTCTCTCCTAGATGTAAACTCCTAACAAAAAACGAAAAATTACCATCTATACCAGAATCACAAGCACAAGTACGAAAAAATTTCATACGCAAATAACATAAATGCGAATAATAACTTACAAAATTTTAGTTTTTGAGCGTCTTTTGCTATAGCAAAAGAGTGTATACAATCGCTATAACAACATTACAGTGCAAGTGCATGCTTCACGAGTAATATATGGCTCAATAAGACCAGATTTTCGTTCCCATAAAGAAAGTTATAAAAGTTTCAGTTTTTTTTTTAGATTGATTAAAGAATAAAGAATAAAGAATAGGGGTAGTTCAAAAATCTTATGTTGGAAATTGAAATTGTTTAAATCATCTTTGATCATAAGACATCAAAAGTAAGTACTTTTGGCTTTTTCCATAATTGAATAAGATAAAATGGAATGACGAAAGACAAAAACACAAGATGATTTAGAAAATGGACAGAAAAACTAGTTGAGATACACTTTCCAAAAGGATGCTATAGCTTTCTTGTGCTCCAGTAGCATTCAAGAAACAGGAGGTTACTCAGGCATAGTTTAAGTGCAGATTTCTCGAGCTACTTAAATGATTTCTTAGAACTTGATTTAATATGTTTCATTGAATCTGATTCCAGAAACACCTGGTTTTGTTAGAGATCATGCTTTAGAAACTGCAATTTGATATTTTTAATTATTTAGGAGTCAGTTTGCATTTCTATTTTAATGAGTTGTTATGTAGTGGAGAGTTTACTTTTCTGCTTTAATGGGTAGTTATGTAGTGAGCAATTTTCTTTTCTACTTTGATGGGAAGTTATGTAGTTGTGAGCAGTTTTTTTTTATTATTTTGCTTTATAAGATGTATTGTCATGCATAAGTAATATTAGTACTTCATTTCTCAATTCTACTTTTCATCTCTAAAACCAACAACTGGTGTCAAAGCTATCTTCCTAAGGGATCTGTGTGTTAATTTGATGCGCCATGGAAACTGAAGCGAATCTTACGTCAATTGCTCCGCCAGTGTTTAAGGGAGAAAACTAACCAATTTGGGAGGTACACATGGAGGCGTACTTGGATGCGTTGGATCTTTGGGAAGCAGTGGAAGATGACTATGAAATTCTGCCTTTTCCCGCTAATCTCACCATGGCACAAATCAAAGTGCAGAAGGAGAAGAAAACGAGGAAGTCAAAAGCAAAAGCTTGTTTGTTCGCTGCAGTTTCACCCACTATTTTCACTCATATCATGACTTTGGAGTCAGCAAAAATGATACGAGATTATCTCAAGGCTGAATACAAGGGAGATGAACACATTCGAGGAATGCAGGTGCTGAATCTAGTTCGTGACTTCAAGATGCAGAAGATGAAGAATGATGAATCTATTAAGGAGTATTCTGAGAGGCTTCTTAGTATAGCAAGCCGGATTAGATTGTTGGGCTCTTCTTTTCTAGAGTCAAGAATTGTTGAAAAGATCTTTGTAAATGTTCCTGAAAAATCTGAGGCCACAATTACATCCTTAGAGAATACTAAGGATATGTCAAGCATCACTCTTGCTGAATTGTTGAATGCTTTGCAAGCACAAGAGCAAAGAAGAGCAATGAGGAAAGAAGGTGTCATTGAAGGAGCTCTACTTGCAAAATATCATGAAGCTGATAAAAATAAGAAAGTGCAAGAAGGTAATTCTGGTTCTTCTTCTTCAAGTAGCATGAATGGGAATTCCAAGGGGAAATATCCTCCTTGTCATCATTGTGGGAAGAAAGGTCACCTTCCTTTCAAATGTTGGAGGAGGCCAGATGCAAAATGCTCCAAATGCGGTCAATTTGGGCATGAGGCAGTGGTATGCAGAAATAAGAATCAAATGTAGGAGGCAGATGCTCAAGTTGTTGATGAAGAAGAATATGATCAACTGTTCGTAGCCACTTGCTTCTCCAGCAATGAATCTAGTGAGAGCTGGCTGATTGACAGTGGGTGTACAAACCACATGACTCATGATTGAAGTCTTTTTAAGGAGTTAAAACCCACACCAATCACAAAAGTCAGAATCGGTAATGGTGACCACATTTTGGTAAAAGGAATAGGAATTATTTCTATCCTAACAAATTCAGGTACAAAGTCAATCTCATATGTTCTTTTTGTACCTGATATTGATCAAAATTTGTTAAGTGTTGGACAGCTCATTGAAAAAGGATTCAAAGTGCTTTTTGAAGATAGAGTTTGTCTCGTTCAAGATGCAAATGGAAAGGAAATCATCAAAGCAAAAATGAGAGGCAAGAGTTTCTCATCTGAACCAGTCAAGGAGGAGCAAGTTGCTCTTGCCATAGAGGAGAATGTGACTGAGACTTGGCATAAGAGACTAGGCCATTGTCACCTCTCAAATATGTTGTTGATGAAGAAGAAGGAGTTGTCAAATGATTTACCAACCTTTGCAGACCATTTACCAAATTATAATGCCTGTCAATTTGGCAAACAAAAAAGAAATCCATTTCCTAAGTCAAGTTGGAGAGCCTCCAATAAGCTGCAGTTGATCCACTCAGATGTTGCTGGTCCTCAAAGAACTCAATCACTTGCAGGTAGTCATTACTATGTTATTTTCATAGATGATTTTAGCAGAATGTGTTGGATTTTTTTCATGAAGCATAAATCAGAAGTAGCTAGCCTGTTTTGGAAGTTCAAGAAAACGGTGGAGAACCAGAGTGATTGTAGCACTCAATGCATTAGGACTGACAATGGAAAGGAGTATACTTTAGAATAATTTAATATTTTTTGTGAAGAATCTGGCATTGAACACCAACTCACTGCTCCATACACTCCGCAACAAAATGGAGTAAGTGAGCGAAGAAACAGGTACATAATGGAAATGACTCGATGTATGCTTCACGAAAAAGAGTTGCCAAAGAATTTCTGGGCTGACGCAACAAGCACTGCCGTCTTCTTGCAAAACAGACTGCCTACAAAGGCATTGGAGGACAAAACTCCATTTGAGGCATGATATGGCTATAAACCTTCCCTCAATTTCCTTAGAGTGTTCAATTGTATGTGTTTCTCTCATATTCCACAGGTAAAGCGTGATAAGCTTGACCAAAAGTCAGAACCAAGAATCTTTGTTGGCTATAGCTCTTCCTCCAAAGCCTAAAAAGTGTATCAACCTCAAACTGGAAAGATACTTGTCAGTAGGGATGTTTATTTTCATGAAGATGAGAAGTGGAACTAGACACAAGCACAAGAGGCATCCATGAGTAAGCAGAAATCAAGTCCTGTCATCCAAATAAGCAAAGAGCAAGGAGTGGAACAATGGCAAGAAGAGTTAGAAGATGACCCACCAATTCGTGGAACAAGGTTGTTGTCCAATATTTATCAAAGATGCAATGTAGCCATTTGTGAACCTGGAGGATATAAAGAAGCTGTTCAAGACCAGAATTGGAAGAAGGAAATGGAAGAGGAGTTGTTAATGATAAAAAAGAATAAACTTGGGAGCTTGTTGACAAACTGAAGGATAGAGCAGTTATTGGAGTAAAGTGGATGTTTAGAACCAAGTCAAATGCAGATGGCTTCATCAACAAGTACAAGGATAGACTTGTAGTCAAAGGATATGCACAAATTTTTGGTGTTGATTATGGTGAGACTTTTGCACTTGTGGCTATAATGGACACTATTCGACTCTTGCTAGCTGTTGCTGCTCAAAAAGGCTGGAAAGTGTTTCAACTAGATGTAAAATCCGCATTCTTGAATGCTATTTTGCAGGAGGAGATCTATGTTGAACAACCCAAAGGATTTGTGAAAGAAGGTGAGAACGAGAAGGTCTACCTGCTCAAGAAAGCTCTATATGGCTTGAAACAAGCACCTAGAGCACGATATAGCAAAATAGATGAGCATCTATCAAGCTTAGGATTCAAGAAAAGCACTTCAGAAGCTACTCTGTATATAAAGCACGAAGATGATAATTTGCTCATAGTCTCTCTTTATGTTGATGATCTCTTAATCACAGGTGGCAATGACAACTTGTTGAAAAGTTCAAAAGAGAAATTATGTAGATTTTTGAAATGACAGACCTTGGACTCATGACATACTTTTTAGGGATGGAGATGAAGTTTTCATATGTCAAAAGAAGTATGCCACGGAAATTCTCATGAAATTTCATTTGGAGAATTGCAAGGCAGTGACCACTCCAATGAATCAAAAGGAGAGCTTAAGCAAAGATGATGGAGCTGACAGAGTTGAAGAAGGCTATTTTCGAAGTCTGATTGGTTGTCTAATATACCTCACAGTATCAAGACCAGACATTTTATTTTCTGTAAGTCTTTTATCTCATTTTATGCATTGTGCTACTGAGATGCATTTAAGAGCAGCAAAAAGAATAGTGAGATACATCAAAAGAACGATTGATTTTGGTGTGAAATTTAAGAAAAGTCAAGACTTTAAGCTATTGGGATTTTATGACAGTGGTTGGGGAGGTTATGTGGATGATATGAAAAGTACCTTTGGTTATTGTTTCAGTCTTGGCTCAGGAATTTTCTCATGGTGCTCTAAAAAGCAAGATGTTGTAGCACAGTCCACAGCAGAAGCAGAATTCATAGCTGCTACGGCAACAACTAATCAAGCAATTTGGTTAAGAAAATTTTTATGGGATTTAAACCTGAAGCAATGGAACAATACTGAAGTTCGTATTGATAACCAAGCAGCAATTGCCATTTCTAACAATCCAGTTTTTCATGGGAAGACCAAACATTTTAGATCAAGTTTTTCTTCTTAAGGGAAGTTCAGAAAGAAGGTGAAATTGTACTTGTCTACTGCAAGTCAGAAGACCAATGGGCAGATATATTCACAAAGTCATTACCTGCAAGCAAATTTGAAGATCTAAGGGAGAAGATTGGTGTTTGCAGCTCCAAAAGCAAGGAGGAGTGTTAGAGATATGCTTTAGAAACTCCAATTTGATATTTTTAATTATTTAGGAGTCACTTTTCATTTCTGTTTTAATGAGTTGTTATGTAGTTGACAGTTTACTTTTCTGCTTTAATGGGTAGTTATGTAGTGGGTAGTTTTCTTTTCTACTTTGATGTGAAGTTATGTAGTTGTGAGCAGTTTCTTTTTATTATTTTGCTTCATAAGATGTATTATCATGCATCAATAATATTAGTATTTCATTTCTCAATTCTATTTTTCATTTCTAAAACCAACAGGTTTTAAGTACGAAATCATTATATGATTGGCTGCTGCAACACTTTTCGAAGTATACTTGTGGAAATTGTAAACAAATCGCAACACACTATTGAATGCTACTTTCAGATTGTGTTATTTTGCAGCAAACAACAATCCCAAGATATGTTTTACAACGTTAATCAGTAGAGCAAGAAAATTAAATTGCATTCAATAAACCACGTGTTGTTACTGGCTATGAAACACCGACACTTCAAAAATCCCGACGTGTCGTGTCCGACACTTTCCTATACTCTCGGACACTCGGACACTCCCCGACACTCCAACACACGTTATAGAAATTCAAAAAAGTTTAAAGGTTACATTGCGTTGAGTTTTTAGTTCCAACTATTAGATTCGTTGGATTATGATTACCATTTTATTGAGTTTAATATAAATATTTGAGATATCTTATATTTTTTTTGTAAAATTTATGAATATTATAAGTTTAGATTCGTTGTTTTATTAAATTATTGAATATTAAATATAATATACACCACATAAATTAAAAATATTATTTAATATCAAAACGTGTCCTAACGTGTCGAAATCTAATATTTTTTAGAATTAACGTGTCGGAGTATCGTGTCGTATCGTGTCACGTGTCCCGTATCAGTATCGGTGAACTCCAAATCACTCGTGACTCCCAACCATAGCTTGCTTAGCTCATCATGATACAAATCAAGGCTACGACAACAACAAAAATGAAAACAATACCCAAACATATTGCAATGAAATCCAAACTAAAACTTAAACAAACAGATAATTTATGCTACAAAATTTTGTCTGTATTCGATGCTACAACATATCAATCTTTGAACTAATGCTCTGTAATTGGGATCAAATACCCCAAATTCTGACCACTTGCTTGTCCTCGAGCAAGCTCATTTTAATGTTTTTCACCCAAAGTTGGTAGTCCTCAAAGTCTTTTACTCTTAACGTTTAACGGAAATAAACTAATCATGCCCTCTGCACCTGAAAATTTAAAAATAAAGTCTTTAATGTCATCGTTAGCCTTATCCCTATTCATCCATTTGCTTCTCTTACATCAAATTTCACTCCAGCTCACAAGAGCTTCTTTCTCAATTTTTGGCCTGTCTGTCACCTTATGACGCAACTAACAGCAGCAGCATGTCGACGGGGTGTATGTTTTGTCTTAGAAGAGCCTCCATTTTATCATAGGATCCCTCAAACGGTGAGCATCCCCTTATAGTTAAAGTACTGCAAAAGATTATGATGTAAATATAAACTTTCCTACTATTGCAGTATCCTAAAAGCATTTTCTCTTTCAAAACAAAGTTTCCAAATTACAGGACAAGGGGGAAAGGCATACTAATAACTCTGAAAAGTAGTGTTTTTTGAAAGTATATTAGTTGGGGAAATAGGGGAATATCAAATAAATACTATGAAGTCAAACTCCAATTTCTTCTAGAGTAGAACCAGTAGCAAGATGACAATGGCTATGCAGACCCAGCCAAACATATTTATCCTCTAATGGAACGTTGAGTAGAGTAAGATACCTCTTGATAATCGAAAATCAGAGAAAACATAATTGTGAAATTGGTATTCATTTTCTTGAATTAACTATACATGTACGACTATATATATATATATATATATATATATATATATATATATATCAGATGCAGATGTACCTAATAAAGTTGCATTGTTATAACTGAATTGTTGGGAACTCGATTCCCTCAAACTTGGAAGTCTTTTGTGCGGAAGTCAGTCAACCAGATCCGGAGCTCGGATCTAGGCAGTACCACGGCCTGAATATCACCAGGTCGGGAGCGCAGCGGAAAATCAAAAACAAACGGAGAGAGAAGAAGAACACAACCAGATTTTAACGTGGAAAACCTTCTCCAATGAAGAAGTAAAAACCACAGGACCTAGTCCAGATCAAAAATCCACTATGAGAATAATGGTTACAATAATCAAATACACCAATGTGGTGGTTAACACAACCTCTCCAACAATGGTGATAATCAAACTATCCTAGAGATGTTTCTCTCAAACTCTCCCTAGAGATCTCTCAAATGCAAAGCATAAAGCTTTTGCTCAAACAATCAAATATTTTCTCTCAAATTTTTCTCAATTCAATCTTCTCATATCATTAACCTCCACTCTAACAATGGATATTTATAAGAGGTGGAATTAGGGTTAGGGGTATTTTAGGAAAACCCCTCAAATGAGCTTGAGCTTAGCATTAAAGGAGGAAGCCCAACATGAATTACACACAAATAAATTTAGAGAAACTCATGTAACTAGTGTGATTCTTCTTTCCAAACTGCTTTATAATAAAGTGGAGCTATTCTAATGCAGAGAAAATTCGGGCATGTGTATACCTGACTTATTTAAGACAAATATGTATGCTTTGGGATTCTTAAAATATAAAATTTATGATGAATTCTTCATATTATATCATTTATTGTTAACCTATTTACTAAAGAAAAAAATGTTTATCCTTTTAAATGATACAATTTATCCTTTCACTTTCACAAAGAGGTGGGACCCACACCTTTTTTTTTGTCAACTCTCTCTCCTCCTTTATCTATCTCTTTCTCTCTCTTGAAATGACATTACTTTACATCATTTGAAATGATACACACTTTATCCTCTATTAATTTTCTATTTAATATACTGATCACAATGTCCTTTCTTTTCTTTAAACTAACTTTAGAAACTCATAATGTTATCTAACATTGTTAACCTAGACATATTCCTTCTGCTGAATACATCTGATATAAAGTGTTATCTAAAATTCTCAGCGTTCACTCTTTTTCAATGATACCAAATGTAGAGGAACTAAATAAACTTTTGGTGTCATTTACAAACACTTAGAAGTTTTGAGATGAAAACTAAATCATTATAATAAAGCGTTGTACACTTCATTTTATTTACGAAACAGAGGATAACTCAACTATAATTTAAAGTTGGACAAAGAGCAGACAGATTTGAGTACTGTTAGCTTTGAATTATGTATGTTTAAATGGTTTGGTTTCTGATTTATTTGGGCTGAGTGAAGTGTGATTTGCAGGTATTGAGCCCAAAAAGACAAATAATATGGCTCATTTGAGAAAAAGGTAAAATGAGGAAAGTAATGTGATTTTTACTCACAAATTACACTACTTATTGCTTTCGGAAATTAAAAAGGACACGTGGGCAGAATCCGGAAGCCGAGGAACAATTTTGAACCCTTGCATGTACACAAAGATAGACGTCAGTAGCTTTTTGGATACTTTTTAGTTATTAGTTGTTTTGTAGTTTAAAAAAAGGAGATTTGAGATCAAACTAGTTTTAGTTTTTACATTATGTTACCTGTGATAATTTCTTTTTTTGAGAGTCTTCTTGATCATTTTGTAAAAAACTTATGTGATTTTTCTCCAAGATATTGATATTGAAGAGCATTGACAATGCATCTTCAAGGGAGAGAGCAAGGATCTTCATGCAAGCTGATTTCTCTATTCTTTCCTAGCTCTAGTTTAGGAATTTCGCTTTGTTGGAATACTGGTCTGTAATCCAAACTCTGAGATCTCTTTTCTTGATATTTGGTAATGCATCTTGCTTTTAGTTCAGATTTTGCAATTTTCATTTGTTAATATGGGTTTTTAAATTCTTTTTTTGAGATTCAAGATGATTGGATGATTCCTTTATTTTTTCTAAACACTCTATGTTTTCTTTAGTCTTATTTGATTAGATGGTTTTCAATTTTAAATTCAAGAAAACCATGGGAATGGATCTTGGATTAATTTAGCATAATTGTGTTTGGGAAATCAGGTTATGTATATTGCTATTTAAACCCTTGAGGTTAGGGATAATCCAAAGAGGTTTTTGAAATAATTCTTGAAGATTCAGAAGACCTTGTGAAAGGATCGTTTTCAGGAACATATCTGGAAATGGGAAGTTCCAGCTAAAATAGCCATAGTAAGTCGAATTCTAAGATTAAAGTGCTATAGCAATGCGAAAAATGTAGGAATGCGAATTGCTTTAGGAAAGTCCATGAATTGAGAATTCCATAATCTTTTTTTTTTATAACATGAATTCCATAATCTTTTAATTGTTGATATTTGTTACTTAACCATTTTAATTCCATTTGTTAATCCATTTTTAATTACAAAACCAATTTCATTCAATTCTTTAGTTTAAAAGGGAGATTACTTACAATTCAAGAATTAAGGAATAGAACCAAGAAAAAAGGAAATAAAATCAACCGTTCTCTGAGAACGATCTTGATCATCTGATCAATACTAAACCAACAAAATGGCGTCCTTGCCGGGGAACAGTGCTTGATTTAGTTTTTTTTTGTTTTTTTTTTAAATTCTATCTTTCAGTTCTTGAATTTGTGATCTTTCTTTTTCATTTTTAATTTATGTTAAACTCATAATTTCTTTGTAAATTTTGCAAAGATATATTCTGAATTTAAAAAAAAAATAGTGACTAGTTCTAAGTTTTGTTAAATCTGTTGAAAAGAAGAAGTTTGGTTGTTGTGTTCTAAAGGGGAATCACAATGGCATGGGAGAATGAATAGTGTAATACAAGTTTTATCCATGAAGTCAATGAAACATCTTCATTGGCAGCTCAACTTGCAGCTTTGCATAACACAATAAAGAATTTGGCCAAGGTTATGGTAGAATCTAAGCAACTAGCACCTGCTCCAATAGTTGCTATAGCACCTACATGCTCACTTTGCTATGGTGATCATCTATTTGAAGAATTCCCCAGCAACCCAAAATCTTTTCTTTATGTGGGAGGGTTTAACTACAATTATAACAACCACAACCAATTTGATCAGCAAGGATGACAGAACCAAGGATGTAATTTTGCCCAAAGTCAAGGCCAAAACAATACCAACAGCCTTATCAAGGATGGCGGCAGTCATTTGAACCGAATGAGACTTTCTCACATTGTTTTGTGCAACGACTTTTTATTGAACAACAAGAACTAAGCAATGCAGAAGCTCAACCTCCAAATGAGCAGTGGATGAATCGAATCCTACAAAACAATTCCAAAAGTTGTGATCATAACTTAAACAATATGCGGAACACTTAAGTTTTATTTAACCATGCCATATATCGCTCCCATAAAGTCCAAGTAGTTCCCTTAGACCAACACGGCTTAAAAACTCATTTTTATATATATATTGATATTCAACACCAAACACCTCCATTTTTAGTTTACTCAAGGAATTCTATACTTCCTCTATTTGTCTTCAACTCCTGCCATATTATTGATCTCTTCGTTAGCTACGCATAGATTCAAACCGCACTCAATTTGGAGCACCATAGCTCAAGTTATGAATTTTTGAATAAAAATATGTTGAATTTCGCATGGCCCGGAGCTGATAGCGCACGACCATTGACTTCTTACTGTCTTACGGCGTCGTCAGTGCCAACCCACTAATTGGTGGCGCTAATAGCGCCATCTTGGCGCCAACAACGCCACGGGTCTGAAGACTACACTCTACTTTAGTATTGCACCCATAACTTGAGTTATACTTATCCAATTGACACAATCTTGATGCTCATCGACAAGTGTACCGATAGCACAAGTAATACAGTGATAAGAAAAGTATCGTCTCCACAGGTGTAACACCCCATGTTAACCCGGTTTGTTAACATACTATCGTATTAAGCCACACTTAATTACAATGTGGAATAACTTTTTCTTTAATTCAATTATGACGTCATTAACCTTAGCCAACTTGATTACTTAATCAATTTCATGAAATAATGCCTGTATGTAAATTGCAAGACATCTAACTGAAATACCTCATAATATAAATAAGGAGTGAGTATCTAAGGTCACGGATCTACAACACGTAGTCCGGACAATATCCTGATACTTTATACAACTAGAGTTTGAAAACATAAAGACAAGTCAATGTGGCATGGACAATCCCCATGCTCACCAAATAAGGCAACAAAGCCCCAACAACCGTCTCAATACAAATATCATAATACTGACATAAAACATAAACAGCATCCAAATCCAGTCATGTCAGCATACAGCAAGAATATATCAACTAAGCTCTGGCCTCCTGCCGCCAGATGCATCAGCCCACAAATTACCTGAACCTGAAATAAACGTCCCCAAACGTGGGGTGAGATCTCTAAACAAGAAATCTCAGTAAGACAAGGGGTCCTCAAGGATCTTCCACCACAAGCTCACTTACATGTGGAATATAAGTTCCAAAAGTAGTTTATCAATATAAGTTCCAAAACTATGCAGTGCAACATATATTCATACCATATGTGTTATCACTATTCTACTGGCCAGAGAAATATAGGAATACGTCTATTACCCACATAGTAGTACAAGGAGCATCGCTTGCGCCTCACCCACAGCCTCACCATCTTGTATGTACCACATACTCAGGCTTACCGTATAGGTGGACACCACATGCATATCATAAAGGCCCATTGCATAAAACAACTCAACAGCATTTCCAAGTATAAAAGCATGTAAAACACAGCATACATATAAACCATCCCCCCATGGGACATGGTGGAACCAATAATGGCAAAGCCGAGGACACGAAAGCTTACCTTGCAACAATCAATCCAAGCCAAGAGTCCACACAACTCAACATCCACAAACAGTACAATCACAATCTGTTTGGACCAATAATTATATCAACAACATTGCTCATAAGCATAAACATAAAGACTACGGTTTTCCTTTACGTTTTACGTCTTAAGGCTTCACACAAGGCCACAAGCCCTTAACCACTTAGGTTCTGACTTAAATAACTTATTACAGAAGTATAACTCCATCAATCCAGGGTCCACAAACCCATACAAGACCTCTGTATGAACAGTACCTTACTGTTCATCGAAAACCCAGAATATCCGGATATATGCCGGGGGCATATCCAGATATCAATATCCGGATATCACACGACCCCATATTCGGATATCAATATCCGGATATCCATATCTGGATATCAATATTCGGATATTCACAACCAAATATCCGGATATTTCGCGAAAGAACAAAGATTCTGCATTTCGCGAAAATCCAATCCAAAGGTTCCATTTTTAATCCATTTCAACGTTAAAGCATGCCTTCTTATTCTGTTTTAAGTCCACATACCAATTGGTTACTTGTTTATCTCATTAACATGCCAAGATATCATCTTTCAAGCATTAAAACACATGATCAAGGTTGGTACAACTTACCTGAGCTCAAAACAGAGCAAAAAGTGCTCGTGGAGCTCACCACAAGGCCTTCACCGATCAGACTACCAAGGAAATACAGAAATAGCTAACAAGACATGATCTTTGCTTCACAAGGTAGCTTTTTGCACCATACAAAAGTCAAGAAAACGGCTCATAACAAAGAGTTCAAGAACTCAGCCCCTAACCAACCCTCACCAAGGTCCAACACAGAAAGAGAAGCACTCTCACACCCTCACAATGCCCACTCACACAAGGCTATAATGTTTAGAGATGAAGAGATCAATCAAAGATGACAACTTTGCTCAAGAAATGAAGAAAATACCAATGGAACAGTGAAAAGCAGCTGACCAGCCCCAAGACTCACGTAGGATGAAGAGTTGCCTAGGGTTTTGTGCCTTAATGAGTGTATATATAGTCACATAAGCATTTAACGCGCAGTGTTAGCATTAATAGCTACGCAAAATATTTTAATCCCAAACTTTGGAATCTTAACCCACTCATTTTTCTAAGATTTTTCATACTTTTTTTTTCGGAGCACCTTTTTGGTACGCGCTTTTCTATAACTAGTATCAGTTCTGGCACCAGTTCTCATTATTTTGACTTGAAATTCGTTTTACAAGTCTTACATATTATTCTAGTAATTATCATGTACTTATTATAGTTTTCTAGGATACCTCACCGGTACGCATTTATACCGGGTAACAGAACTGGTATCTGCACTTTTCGTCTGAAAAGCGACTTTCAGCATTATTACTTGCTTACTATAATTATTAGAGCCTCATAATAATTATTAGGGTCAATTATGGAATTATTTCCTAATTATCACATTTATTTAATTAATTACTTAATTAGCGGTGTGGGTTCTTACATTCATCCCACCTTTTTAAGGATTTTGTCCTCAAAATCAGAAATATACATGTCTCGAAAGTCGGGATACTGCCGAAGAAGCTCGTCATCTCGCTCCAAAGTGCACTCCTCAGGAGTTCTTCCGGTCCACTGCACTTTGACCATCGGAATGGTCTTGCTTCTTAGCTGCTTCTCGCCTCGATCGAGAATCCTGAGTGGTCCGACGGGAGTCTTTAGGTTCTCCTGAACCTCTACATCATCCGGTTGCACCACGTGCGAAGGATCCGCTATGTACTTCCGAAGTTGAGACAAGTGAAACACGTCGTGGATGTTGGCCAAGTTCGAAGGCAAGGCAAGCCGGTAGGCAACTGGTCATACTCTACCAAGAATCTAGTATGGCCCAATAAATCGCGGGCTCAGCTTCCTCACTCCCAAGGCCCGACCAACACCAGTGACAGGTGAGAATTTAAGAAACACGTGCTCATCCTCACTGAACTCCAGTGGACGATGCTTGATATCATAGTAGCTTTTCTGGCGATTCTGCGCCTGTTTCAACTTTTCTCTGATCATCTGGATCTGCTGGGTAGTATCTTGGACAAAGTCCAAGCCAAAAAGCTCCTTGTCTTCAATCTCAGACCAGCAGGTAGGAGTCTGACACCTTCTACCATACAGGGCTTCGTAGGGCGCCATTCCCAGGCTAGCATGAAAACTGTTATTGTATGAAAATTCCATCAACGAAAGGTACCTATCCCATGCTGAGCCCTGCTCGAACGTGCAAGCCCTCAACATGTCGTCCAAGGTCTGGATGGTACACTCAATCTGTCCGTCAGTCTGAGGGTGATAGGCGGTACTCAATCTCAACTGTGTACCAAAAGCCTCCTACAGCGCCTCCCAGAACCGAGATGTGAACTTCGGGTCCCTATCACTGATGATACTCTCGGGCACCCCGTGAAGCCTACGATCTCGCGGACATAAAGCTTGGCTAACTGCTCTGTAGTGGAGCTCACCTTCACTGGAAGAAAATGGGCAGACTTTGTCAGTCTGTCCACAATGACCCAGATAAAGTCACAACCCGCCTGAGTCTTCGGCAATCCCACCACGAAGTCCATTGAGATGCTCTCTCACTTCCACTGTGGTATCTCCAGAGGTTGAAGCTTACCATACAGTTTCTGGTGCTCAATCTTCACCTTCTGACATATAAGGCACATGGACACATATACTGCAATATCTTTCTTCATGCCCGGCTACCAGAAATTCCTCTTTAGGTCCTGGTACATTTTTGTAGCACCAGGGTGGATACTAAACTAACCCTTATGGCCCTCTGCCATAACTTCTTCGGTCAACGGACCTCGAGGAACCACAATCTTCTTCTGAAACAACAACAATCCATCCTTATTCCAAGACACATCGTCTTGATTCTTCACATAGTCAAGGCACTCTCTTTGCACTTGCGCCTCTTTAATATTCTCCATTAGCTCATTAATCACTTCTGCTGTTTCCATCTCAAGTAGTGCTCCCCCAAACAAGGAAGCCACTATCAGGTTAGGAAATTTCTCGATCACATCCAAATCACCCATCATCAAGCTGGATAGGCTCATGGATTTCCGGCTCAAAGCGTCAGCTACCACATTGGCCTTGCCAGGATGGTACCTCAACTCAAAGTCGTAATCCTTCAAGAACTCCATCCATCTCCTCTGTCTCATGTTCAGCTCATTCTGATCAAACAGATACTTCAAGCTCTTGTGGTCACTGAACACAGCAAACTGTATGCCATACAAGTAATGCCTCCAAATCTTGAAAGCAAATACAATAGCAGCCAACTCCAAGTCGTGAGTTGGGTTGTTCTCCTCATGAGGCTTCAATTGCCTCGAAGCATAAGCAACAACTTTACCCTTCTGCATCAACACGCAGCCTAGCCCCTTCCCAGAGGCATCACAATATAACTCAAACTGCTCCACAGGATCAGGAAGGACCAACACAGGTGCAGTAGTCAGTCTCTCCTTCAACTCTTGGAAGGAATCCTCACACTCATGTGTCCATACAAATGGAGTCTCCTTTCGGGTAAGGCGAGTCAGCGGTAACACCATCTTGGAGAATCCCTCAATGAACCTCCTATAGTACCCCACCAAACCTAAGAAGCTCCTCACCTCATTAACCGTCTTGGGCCTCTCCCAATCCATCACGGCCTCAATCTTGTTAGGATCAACTTTAACTCCATCAGCAGAAATCACATGACCCAAAAAGTTTACCGACTTGAGCCAAAACTCACATTTCGACGGCTTCGCATAAAGCTTTTTCTCCCTAAGCACTTGCAACACAATCTTCAAGTGCTCGACATGTTCCTCCTCCGTCTTGGATTATATCAAGATGTCGTCAATGAAGACGATCACAAACTGATCCAGGTACGGCTGGAAAATCCTGTTCATGTAGTCCATGAACACTGCGGGTACATTGGTGAGTCCGAATGGGATCACCGAATACTCATAATGATCGTATCTTGAACGAAACGCGGTCATTGGGACATCCTCAGGCTTTACCCGAATCTGATGGTATCCGGAACGAAGATCAATCTTGGAATATACGCAAGCACCCCTGAGCTGATCCAGCAAATCATCAATACGCGGAAGGGGATACTTGTTCTTTATCTTTACCTTGTTCAACTTCCTATAGTCGGTGCACAATTGCATTGTCCTATCTTTCTTCTTTACAAATATGACCGGGGCTCCCCAAGGAGACACACTCGGCCGAATGAAATCTTTCGCCGAAAGATCCTCAATGTGCTTCTTCAGCTCAGCCAACTCCGGTGGCGACATCCGATTTGGATCTAATAAAATAGGCCCCACACTAGGCAACAAGTCAATGGAGAATTTTATCTCCCTCTGCGGTGGAAACTCAGGAATCTCCTCGGGAAACACCTTGAGGAATTCCCTCACTACAGGAATGCCAGTGAGATCCACCTGTGTCCCACTCACCAAACCTCCCAACATCACATAACCAAATGCCCCTGCTCTCAAAACCCCCTAGCCTGCAGGACTGAAATGAACGGTGAGGAACTGGCTGTGGACACACTCGGAGACATCACCACTCTCTTGGCACAACATTCAATCAATGCACAATTTCTGGACAGCCAATCCATGCCCAGAATAATCTTCAAGTTGGCCATCGGCAATCCTATCAGATCTACCGAGAAATCACGGCCATCCCACTGAAACGCCAGATCGCGATGAATAGTGGAGGTCAAACATTTTTCTCCGGTGGCGGTGGTCACCCGCATCGGTGGAGAAAGCACAGCAATGGGCAACTCTAGCCCCACAACAATCGGGGTAGCAATAAAGGAATGCGTAGCCCCTGAGTCAAACAAGACATCAATAGCAGAACCACCAATGGTGACGGTACCTCTAACAAGATTCAGAGCTCTGTCCGACTGCTGGCGGTCCAGTGTATACACACGACCAGTGGTAGTTGGTACTGCAGGTGCAACTGTCGGTGGAAGGGGGACCATCTAAAGCGGAACTGCCTGGACTGCGGCAGCTCTCCCCGTAGAAGAAGGGCATTCTCTGGAATAGTGGCCCTCCTTGCCATAATGGAAACAGATCAGCTGGCCCGTAGCACATGGCCCAAAGTGAGTCTTCCCGCATCCCGAGCATCTGGGAGCAGGAGGTCTAGCTGTACTCCCCAGAGTAGTAGTCCTCTTGAACTGATTCGGCGCTTGCTTAGCCGCCAACTGCTTCCCTTTACCTTTGTTCCCAAACTTCCTATCCCTCCAAGAAGTGGAACTACCAGCGACTCTGGTATCAGCAACCTTAGCCCTCTTGGACTTGCTCGCGCTGCAAAAATCCTCAATGTCCCGACACTGCTGTACAAGTGTCCAGAAATCTCTCGAAGCAGAACCAGCGAGGTGATCAACAATCTCATCAGTAAGTCCCCTATGGAACTTCGCTACCAAGAAGATAGGAGTAGGCCTCGTCATCCGAAAATGAGCGAACTTAACCAGCTCATTGAACTTGGCTAGGTACTCGTCAACATACAACGAGCCCTGAACCAACCTGTCGAACTCTCCCTGCTTCTTCTCTTGTGCATCATAGGGAAAGTACCGACCCAGAAAACAGTCCTTGAAGAATGGCCACGTCATCCCATGGCCATGCATCTCAAAAGCGTGAGAGGTGTTCGTCCACTACTCATGGGCATCGCCCTCTAGCATGTAGGTAGCGAACATCAGTTTTTGCGGATCAGTACGCTGCATGACCCGAAAGATCTTGTCCAGCACCTGAAGCCATTTCGCCGCAGCAATAGGATCATAAGACCCATCAAAAGTAGGTGGCTTATGCTTACGGATAGCATTCAGCCTGCGGTCGATCTCGTCACGATCCTCAGCAATTACAGGGACGGTCTGCAAGGCCCCCGTAAGGTGACTACCCTCACCCATCTGACACTGGGTGTCGTCATGAAGACTAGGTGGAGGCGGTGGTGGCGGTGGAGGACACCGGTCGGCAGCAGCAGGACCAGCCCTCAGCTCCTCTAACATGACCCTCATCATAGTCATGTTCGCCAAATGGTCGGCCTCCAATACATCCTATGTGGCTTTCCTGTTCGCCTCTCTAATGACGTCCAGCATAGCCTGGTTTGCCAATCTCGCGGCCTCTTGGTCGGCTAGTCGGGCCGCCTGCATCTCAGCTAATGCAGCAAGGACAGGATAAAGTTGATCCTCATTAGTAACTTGGTTCCTCCTTGGCTGTACCATGACTCTGCACAAGTTACACAAAGAATGAGTTGATCAGGCCCACGCAATGTGATCACATATGCATCATCATAATACAAGCCAATCAGAGAGAACACAAGATAGACTCACAACAAAGCATCCTAAGTTATTGCAATACATACAGGCTTTTCCCTAGAAAGTGCTCTGATACCATAAAATGTAACACCCCGTGTTAACCCGGTTTGTTAACATAATATCGTGTTAAGCCACGCTTAATTACAATGCAGAATAACTTTTTCTTTAATTCAATTATGACATCATTATACTTAGCCAAGTTGATTACTTAATCACTTTCATAAAAATATCGCCTATATGTAAATTGCAAGACATCTAACTGAAATACCTCATAATATAAATAAGGAGTGAGTATCTAAGGTCACGGATCTACAACACGTAGTCCGGACAATATCTTGATACTTTATACAACTAGAGTCTGAAAACATAAAGACAAGTCAATATGGCATGGACAATCCCCATGCTCATCAAATAAGGCAACAAAGTCCCAACAACCGTCTCAATACAAATAACATAATATTGACAGAAAACATAAACAGCATCCAAATCCAGTCATGTCAGCATACAGCAAGAATATATCAACTAAGCTCTGGCCTCCTACAGCCAGAGGCATCAGCCCCCAAATTACCTGAACCTGAAATAAGCATCCCCAAACATGGGGTGAGATCTCTAAACAAGAAATCTCAATAAGACATGGGATCCTCAAGGATCTTCCACCCCAAGCTCACTTACATGTGCAATATAAGTTCCAAAAGTAGTTTATCAATATAAGTTCCAAAACTATACAGTGCAACAGATATTCATGCCATGTGTGTTATCACTATTCTACTGGCCAGGGAAATGTAGGAATATATCCATTACCCACATAGTAGTACAAGGAGCATCGCTTGCACCTCACCCATAGCCTCACCATCTTGTATGTACCACATACTCAGGCTTACCGTATAGGTGGACAACACATGCATATCATAAAAGCACATTGCATAAAACAGCTCAACAACATTTCCAAGTATAAAAGCATGTAAAACACAGCATGCAAATAAACGATCCCCGCATGGGACATGGTGGAACTAACAATGGCAAAGCCGAGGACACGAAAGCTTACCTTGCAAGCAATTAATCCAAGCCAAGAGTCCACACAGCTCAACGTCCACAAACAGTACAATCACAATCTGTTTGGACCAATAATTATATCAACAACATTTCTCATAAGCATAAACATAAAGACTACATTTCTCCTTTACGTTTTACGTCTTAAGGCTTCACACAGGCCACAAGCCCTTAACCACTTAGGTTCTGACTTAGATAACTTATTACAGAAGTATAACTCCATCAATCCAGGGTCCACAAACCCATACAAGACCTCTGTATGAACAGTACCTTACTGTTCATCGAAAATCCAGAATATCTGGATATATGTCGGGGGTATATCCGGATATCACAAGACCCCATATCCGGATTTCAATATTCGGATATGGATATCCGGATATGGATATCCGGATATCAATATCCGGATATTTCGCGACAGAACACAGATTCTGCATTTCGCGAAAATCCAATCCAAAGGTTCCATTTTTAATCCATTTCAGCGTTAAAGCATGCCTTTTTATTCTGTTTTAAGTCCACATACCAGTTGGTTACTTGTTTATCTCATTAACATGCCAAGATACCATCTTTAAAGCATTAAAACACATGATCAAGGTTGGTACAACTTGCCAAAGCTCAAAACAAAGCAAGAAGTGCTCTTGGAGCTCACCACAAGGCCCTCACCGATCAGACTACCAAGGAAATACGAAAATAGCTAACAAGACATGATCTTTGCTTCACAAGGTAGCTTCTTGCACCATCCAAAATTCAAGAAAATGGCTCATAACAAAGAGTTCAAGAACTCAGCCCCTAACCAACCCTCACCAAGGTCCAACACAGAAAGAGAAGCATTCTCACACCCTCACAATGCCCACTCACACAAGGCTATAATGTTTAGAGATGAAGAGATCAATCAAAGGTGACAACTTTGCTCAAGAAATGAATAAAATACCAATGGAACAGTGAACAGCAGCTGACCAGCCCCAAGACTCACGTAGGATGAAGAGTTGCCTAGGGTTTTGTGCTTTAATGAGTGTATATATAGCCACACAAGCATTTAACGCCCAGTATTAGCATTAATAGCTACGCAAAAGATTTTAATCCCAAACTTTGGAATCTTAACCCGCTCATTTTTCTAAGATTTGTCATATTTTTATTTTATTTTTCGGAGCACCTTTCTGGTACGCGCTTTTCCATACCCAGTATCAGTTCTGGCACCAATTCTCATTATTTTGACTTTAAACTCGTTTTACAAGTCCTTCATATTATTCTAGTAATTATCATGTACTTATTATAATTTTCCGGGATACTTCACCGGTACGCATTTATACCGGGTAGCAGAACCGGTATCTGCACTTTTCGTTCGAAAAGCGACTTTCAGCATTATTACTCACTTACTCTAATTATTAGAGCCTCATAATAATTATTAGGGTCAATTATGGAATTATTTCCTAATTATCACATTTATTTAATTAATTTCCTTAATTAGCGGTGCGGGTTCTAACAACAGAGATTGTGATCAAATATCAAATAATCGTTCTTTTTAAGACAGGAAGAGTTCAAGTAGGTGTGACAAATATTGTCGATTTGATTAAAAATAAGAAATAAAAGCAAGAACGTATTTTTGGAATTTTTGTCATGAATAATAAAAATAAAAATAAGGATTGATTTGTAAAAGTATGAGAAAGCATTGTAGCTAGAGTGCACTCACCAAATGATTCTCGCTTCTTACTCTGGATCGATTTACAATACTCATTTATATATTTACACAGATAAATTATTACCTAAAAATATTCAGTAGTTAACTCTCAATTCCTTGCAAAATTAACACTTTAACTTCAATTGGAACCCTAATTCCTTACAACGTTCCTCATGGCATTTAACGTCTATTCCTAGCACGCATATAAATTTTTATCCTACCCCCTTTCAAGATCAAAACCCCAATATTCCTATCTAGGGTTCTAACCCTCAAACTATCATCAACTATTAGATTGATCAGTTCTAACAAAGAAGACAGAAATTACACACAAGGTAGAGATAAAGATAATTATATAAACGAATAATTATAAATCAATCCGTTGTAACAAGGGTTCACATAGGGTTTGTGACCCTAACTACAATAAAAAGAACTTAGCCAATCATTTTCATGGCTAAAATATCAATATTCAACATAAACTGGAAATTGGATAAATGAAAGAACAAGATGAACAGAATCTGCACAGGACTCTCCCACTGAGCACGACGGCTGTTTCTGCAGAAATTCCTAATTCTGTCATGAAGCATCCTTTTTATAGTCCCTTTTTCTTCTTCCCAATTTTCCCTTGAAACACGGTGCTGTGATTTTCTGAAAATTGGCACTCTTAGCGTGACTTCCATGCTGTGAGCGTGGATGTCTCTGGATGCTAGTGCTACTAGCTCGGATCCCATGTTACGAGCGTGGATGTCACAGGATGAATTTTAATTCTGGCGCTACTAGCGTGGATCCCACGCTGTGAGCGTGGATGGCAAGAATGTCTGGTGCTACTAGCTTGAGTTCCACGCTAGTAGCGTGGGTATCTCTGTCTGAAAATCCTTCTTCACGCTATCAGTGTAACATAAAGTGACATGGACAAACCCCATGCTCACAAAACAAGGCGACAAAGCCCAACATCAGTCTCAGCATCAACAACATAATAATAAAGGTGCAGAAAACATAAATAGCATCCAATCCAGTCATACTATCATCAAGGCAGTCAAATAATAATCATCAATCATGTTCTAGCCTCTTGCCACCAGAGACATCAGCCCCCATACTACCTGAACCTGAAATAAGCATTCCCCAAACGTGGGGTGAGATCTCTAAACAAGAAATCTCAGTAAGACAAGGGGTCCTCAAGGATCTTCCACCCTAAGCTCACTTACATGTGAATATAAGATTAAAAGTAGTTTAGCATCATCAGTTCTAAAACAATGCAATGCAGCAGATAATCATGTCATGTGTGTCAATACTATTCTACTGGCCAGAGAAATACAGGAATACGTCTATCTCCTACATATAGTGCAAGACGCCACTTGCATCCACCCCGGATCACCGTATTGTATGACGCCACATACTCAGGCTTACCGTCAAGATGGAACAACACATGCATATTAAAAGCCATTACATGTAAAGTTCAATCAATATTTCATATGTTCAAAAGCATGTAACACAACATGCATATACCATATCCCCATGGAACATGGTGGAACCACAACATGGTAAACCGAGGACATGAAAGCTTACATCTCGGTTCTGGGAGGCGCTGCAGGGAGCTTTTGGTACGCAGTTGAGACTGAGTACAGCCTATCACCCTCAGACTGATGGACAGACTGAGCGGACCATCCAGACATTGGAGGACATGTTGAGGGCTTGCACGTTGGAGCAGGGTTCAACATGGGATAGGTACCTTCCGTTGGTGGAATTTTCGTACAACAACAGTTTTCATGCTAGTCTGGGCATGGCACCCTATGAGGCGCTGTTTGGTAGGAGGTGTCAGACTCCTACTTGCTGGTCAGAGGTTGGAGACAAAGAGCTATTTGGCTTGGACTTTATCCAAGATACTACCCAGAAGATCCAAATGATCAGGGAAAAGTTGAAGCAGGCGCAGAATCGCCAGAAGAGCTACTACGATGTCAAGCATCGTCCACTGGAGTTCAGTGAGGGTGAGCACATGTTTGTGAGACTTTCACCTATCACCGGTGTTGGACGGGCACTCAGAGTGAGGAAGTTTAGCCCGTGGTTTATTGGGCCATACCAGATCCTTGGTAGAGTAGGACCTGTTGCCTATCGACTTGCCTTACCTTCGAACTTAGCCAACATCTACGATGTGTTTCACGTGTCTCAGCTTCGGAGGTACATAGCAGATCCTTCGCACGTGGTGCAACTGGATGATGTGGAGGTTCGGGAGAACCTAAAGACTCCCGTCGGACCACTCAAGATTCTCGATCGAGGTGAGAAGCAGCTGAGGAGCAAGACTATTCCAATGGTCAAGGTGCAGTGGACTAGGCGTAGTCCTGAGGAGTGCACATGGGAACGAGAGGATGAGCTTCTCCGGCAGTATCCCGACTTTCGAGACATGTATGTTTCTAATTTTGAGGACAAAATCCTTAAAAATGTGGGGTGAATGTAAGAACCCGCACTGCTACTTAAGGTAATTAATGAATTAATTATGATAATTAGGAAATGATTCCATAATTGACCTTAATTATTATTATTTGGCTTAAATGATTATAGGAAGTGAGTTAGAATGCTGAAAGTCATTTTTCGGAAGAAAAGTGCAGATACCGGTTCTGCTAGTCGGTATAAATTCGTACCGAAAAAGTATCCCGGAAAATTATAATAAGTGCTTGATAATTACTAGAATAATATGTAGGACTTGTAAAATGAGTTTCAATTCAAAATAATGAGATCTGATGCCAGAACTGATACTGGCTATGGAAAAGCGCGTACAGGAAAGGTGCTCAGAAAAATAAAATAAAAATATGATAATTCTTGTAAAATTGAGTAGTTTAAGAATCCTGAGTTTGGGATTAAAATGCTAAGCGTAGCAATTAAAGTTAATACTGTGTAATTAAGGGAGCTTTGGCTATAAATACTCCTACTTAGGCCCTTGCACAATAACCTAGGCTGATCCTTCAGCCACCTTGCATGAGTTTCTGAGCCAGTTGCTGCCACCATCCTTCTTGAGCCTCCCATGCTTGTTTTGAACCAAGTCTTCACCTTTTCTTCTTTGTTTCACCAACTAAACACTTGGGTGGGTGACTTGTGAGGGTGAGATTCAGTTTTGCTGAGTTGAGAGGGCTGTTTGAGGGTGAGTTTTGGGGCTGAGTTCCTTGCTTGGGTGGTTGGGGCCTTGTCTTGGTTGTGTGAGAGCTTCTAGTGGTCACCTTTGTGTAGAAAGGACCTACCTTGTTGTGCATTTTCGTGCACCCTTGAAGTCAGAATCTTTGGGGTTGGTGGTGAGCTCCAAGAGCAGCCTTTGCCTCTGTTTTGAACCCTTGGTGAGTTATCTTCACTTGATCATGTATTTTGATGGGTTAAAGGTGATATCTTTGCATGTTAATGTGTTAAGTAAGTAACCAACTGGTATGTTAACCTAAGTGGGTCTAAAAATGCATGCTTTAACGTGTTGAAGTGTTAAAAATGGAACCTTGGAGGGATATCTTCACAAAATGCAGAAACTGCATTCTGTCGTGAAATATCCGGATATTTGTCGAACAGATATCCGGATATTAGATATCCGGATATGGTATCCGGATATGGGATATCCGGATATGGTATCCGGATATTAGATATCCGGATATGTGGATCTGGATATCCGGATATTGTATTTCTGGATATAGTCAGTGAGATATCCGAATATTCCATATCCGGATATGTCCCAAGGAATATCTGGATATTCTGGGATTTCGCAGAACAGTAGTTGTGCTGTGTGAACAGTAGGCTATTGGGGGTTTGTGGACCCTACATTAAGGAAGTTGAACTTCTTTAATTAAGGAACTAAGTCAGAATCACATGATTAAGGGCTTATGGCTTTGTTGGAAGCCTTAAGACGTAAAACGTAAAGGAAAGGCGTAGTCTTTAAGTTGTATGCTTGTGATGCATAATTAATGATATATTATTGGTCCATAACAGATTGTGATACTGCTGTTTTTGGACTTGAGAGTGGTTGGACTCTTGGCTTAGATTGATTGCTTGCAAGGTAAGCTTTCGTGTCCTCGGTTTAGCCATGTTGTGGTTCCACCATGTCCCATGGGGATATGGTTATATGCATGCTGTGTTACATGCTTTTGATATTTGGAAATGCTGTTGAGTTGTTATATGCAATGTGCCTTTATGATATGCATGTGGTGTTCACCTTTACGGTAAGCCTGAGTATGTAGTACATACGATAAGGTGAAGCTGTGGGTGAGGTGCAAACGGTTTTCCTTGTACTCATGTGGGTTTAGACGTATTCCTACATTTCTCTGGCCAGTAGATAGTATAAACACACAAGGCACGAATATCTGTTGCACTGCATAGTTTTGGAACTAATATTGGAAATATTGCTTTTGAACTTATATTGCACATGTAAGTGAGCTTGGGGTGGAAGATCCTTGAGGACCCCTTTGCCTTACTGAGATTTCTTGTTTAGAGATCTCACCCCACGTTTGGGGACGCTTATTTCAGGTTCAGGAATGTTGAGGGCTCAAGTGGCAGGAGGCCAGAGCTGAGTTAGATATTATTGTGATATGCTGACATGCTGGATGTTGACTGCTGTTATGTTTTCCGTTTTGATTATGTTATTGTCTGTTGAGACTATTGTTGGCCATTGTGCCTTATTTGGTGAGCATGGGTTTTGTCCATGCCACATAGACTTGAGTATGCTCTCTTTTAGTTAAAGTTGTATTAAAGTATCAGGATTTTGGTCCAGGCTATGTGTTGTAGTCTTGTGACTTAGATACTCACTTATTATTTATATATGAGGTATTTCAGTTAGTTGTCTTGCAATTTACATACAAGCAGTATTTTATGAAATTGATTAAGTAATCAAGTTGGCTAAGGTTAATGACGTCATAATTGAATTAAAGAAAAAGTTATTCCGCATTTTAATTAAGCGTGGCTTAATACGATAGTATGTTAACAATCCGGGTTAACACGGGCTGTTACAATCAGCGTCACTCCCACGCTGTGAGCGTGGGGCTTCTGGCTGAAAAGTTCTTCTGGCGCTTTCAACGCCACTCCCACGCTATGAGCGTGGGGCTTCAGCCTGATACTTCCAAAAGTGCCTCTTTTTGTCCTGTTTCCAACTAAATCAGAAGGAAATCAGCTGCGCAATCTTTGATTGAGATTTATCAAATTAATAGTAATTCAAGCCCTTTTTCTCCAAGATTAATCAAGATTTCTTTCTCATTTTGGCTAAAAATCATATATATGCTAAAGGCATATCAAACAATTCCCAGATTTAAACTTTGTTGTCCTCAGCAATGTAATAGATTAAAGTTAAAAGCAATGATTAACTCTGTGAAGAACAACATGGAACAAGAATATCTTAAGAGATCAGACTGCTATGCATGTATAACTCCCTGTTAAAAACTTCAAATAATGCTTTTCAGTTGTATCAAGAATTTAGCTTATAACTTGAATATTCCTCACTAGATAAAAATATACTCTCATCAATCTAGTGTTTGAGGGGTTCACACTCAATCCATCAGTGTAGCAGTAATTTCATAAACTTGAACATATTCTCAAGTTCCTAAGATTGAGGAACCCATTTGACATGCATAGACTGATCAAAAGGTCTTTGATAGGTTATAACTTGGCCTGGTTTGGGGGTAAGATCTTTTGGACAGAGGCTGATTAAGTTGAGAGACTGAACACTAAGATCTTGACAATACTTTCTTCTCATTCTTTAATTCTGCCATTTTTTCATCAATTCAGGATTCTTTTTCCCGTTTCCACTAATTTTTTCTTCTTTCCTCTTTTGAGTTGCATTTTGCATTTTCCAGACCATCCTTTTTTTCCATTTACTTAACTTTTTCTTCTGAGAAGTACCTTGCTTTTTTTTCTTTGGTTCAGCAATTCAATCTCTCTCAAGGTGTGTCAATGGAACATGGTTAAGCAACTTTCATAAGGTTTTTGAACAAATTGGTCTCAGGCTCAAAAGGGCTAACAATGGAACTCCTTTCTAGGTAGGTCGTTTGGCTCTAAGTTAACAGAATAAAAATGCCTTTATCATGTCAATAATGCATGCAAGTCAGAGAAACAGTTCAAGTTCTAGAAAACTACTACAGTGAGGCCTCTCTGAAATAAATATTTCTGTTTAGGCTCAATCCTCACAGTTATAATTCAAGCTAGAGTCTAATTTCAAGATTTACATCAAGCACTATCCAACAATTATTCACCAAGAAAGTTATAAAAAAGAGCAATCATCACTCTCAGATTATTAAAAAATTACCGCTCCACATATATCATGCTTCTTATGATTCAATCTATTAAATCACTCAGTAAGCATTGTAAAATCTAGGAAAGCTTGTTCAAAAATTCACAAAAAAATTAAATTAAAAATAGCAAAATAAAATAAAAAAACTGAAAGGTTAAGATGTCTCCCCTTTTAACAGAAAATTTTTCTGTTAGACGTCTCTGTTGTGCGATTCCGCAGTTAGCAATTAACGCATATGGTATGCGCCCAATTCCCAGATTTAGAATGTTGTTGTCCTCAGCATCAAACTAAACTAATTGAGTGAAGCTAATTCTGCATTGGTGGAATGCTCAAACACTTGTTAAACATCAAACAGAATAAACTTGAGTCATAAGAAGATCCATCCTATTTTTTATATGATAAAGATAAACTCTACATTGGGTTGCCTCCCAATGAGCGCTTGTTTAAAGTCACGAGCCTGAAGGTTACCTCTTTCAAGTGTTGTATCCTCTGAGAGACAGAGTCTTAGTGTCTCTATCACAGGTCCTCCTTTTGGCTGCGTTCAAACTCCGGTAATCCACACACATCCTCCAACCAGTAATAATTCTGGTCGGAATTAGTTCATTTTTTTTTGTTGTGGACCGCAGTGACGCCTCCCTTCTTCGGAACAATTTTCACTGGATTTACCCAACCAGTATCTGAAATCGGGTAAATCATACTAGCATCAAGAAATTTCACCACTTTTTTTCTCACCACCTCCTTCATTGTTGGATTAAGCCTCCTTTGAGGCTGCCTTACTGGTCTGACCTCATCCTCTATGAGGATTTTGAGTACAAAATGAAGGGATTTATACCTTTCAAGTCAGAAATAGACCACCCTATGGCAGTCTTATGTTCTTTCGGTTATTTAATCAGCCTTCTTTCTTGCTCAGAAGACAATCCCTTATTAATGATAACAGGGTAAGTCTCCTCATCACCCAAGAAGATATATTTAAGAGTTTCAGGAAGCTCCTTCAACTCCAATTTTGGGGCACCATCTTCCTTGTCATCATCTTTTTTCTCAAGAACCTCAAACGCCTCATTCTTTTCTTCCTTAAAAGGAATAATTTCACGCGCTTCAAGTTCTTCATCAAAATTTTGACTAGAAGATATTTCTTCTTCCACCACTTGCTCTAGAACATCAAGTCTAAAACAATCGCCTTTGTCAGAAGGTTGTTTCATGGAGTCAAAGACGTTGATGGTAATGGTCTCATCATTCATCCTTAACTCAAGCGTTCCATTTTCAACATCAATCATGGCCCGAGCAGTAGCCAAGAAAGGTCTACCCAACAATAGAGGCATTTCAGTACCCTCTTCCATATCCAACACCACAAAATCTGTTGGAAAAATGAACTTGTCCACTTTAACTAGAACATCTTCAACAATACCACTCGGCCTCCTCAAAGATCTATCAGCAAGTTGAAGAGAGACCATAGTGGGTTTTAATTCAATAATTCCCAGAGATTTACAAATAGATAATGCCATTAGATTTATACTTGCTCCAAGATCACACAATGCTCTGCCGACATCGGTATTACCAATAGAAATTGGAATGTTGAAGCTCCCTGGATCACGAAGCTTGGGAGGAAACTTCTTCTGTATTATGGCACTACACTCCTCAGTGAGTGTTACTGTCTGGTATTCCGGTAACTTGTGCTTTCTTGATAAGAGGTCCTTCATAAACTTGGCATAATTGGGCATATTAGCCAAGGCTTCAACAAATGGAATATTAATGTGAAGCTTTTTGAATATATCAAAGAATCTAGCATATTGCTGCTTCTGAGCATCCTGCTTGAATCTTTTAGGATAGGGTGCCATGGCTCTCACATATTCAGGACTTATCTCAAATCTCTTCTTTTCAGCAACAATCGGTTGCTCTTCTTTTTCATCTTTTTGAAGAGGCTTCACAACCTTAGAAGGAATTTCAACTTCTTTTTCTGGCACCTCAATTTCATTCATCTTCTCATCATCTCCCACAATTCTGTTTGGTTTTTCTGGAGATATCACCACCTTACCACTTCTAGTTGTGATGGCCATACAATCTTCCTTTGGATTAGTAAATGTGTTACTAGGAAAGGTACCTGGAGTTCTATCAGCAAATTGTTTATCCAATTGGCCAATTTGATTCTCCAAATTTCTGATAAAGGCATTAGTGTTCTTCGTATTAGCTATAGTCTCCTCCATGAAAGCACTAGAATGTTGAGCCATTTGTCCTACTAGATTTTCCAAATCAGAAGGCTCCTTGGTTTGGATTGGTGGAGGCTGCAGATAATTATTAGACTTGAAATCAAGACCAGTTCCTTGCACCCTCCTCTGAAAATTATTACTTCCAGAAGGAAAATTCTGATTTCTTGGAATATCTTGTGGCGGAGGTATTTGATCATACCAAATACCATTCATCTGCCCTTGTTGAGGAGAGTCAGAAGATAACAAGGAAGGACATTCATTAGATTCATGATTGTCCTTGCAATATTTGCAAACAACAGCTGTGGCTTGAGCTTGAACACTAGAAAGCTGCATCTTATCAAGCCTTGAGGTCAAATTTGCCATTTGCTGAGATAATAATTTATTTTCAGCCAGCACCACATCATTACCTTCCAGCTGAAGGATGCCTCTTTGCCGTGTGAGAGCACTCAAGGGATGTTACTCAGAGATGAGAACAGCCTCCATGTTATTTTGGATTGGACTAATGATGGTCTTTGCTTCATTTAGCACAGAGATGTGCAAATGTTGGTTTAGGACAAAGATATTTTTAAGAGATTAAAAGTAATAAGAAAGAATTCATCACTTGAGAATTAATTTTTGGGGACTTGTAATTAGCACTTATTCAGAGGCTGTTGGGAAAGGGGAACCGACACTCAACGTGCTTTTATAACTTAGTTTTCAACACTTCAGAATTATTTTCATTTGATTTTCAATATCTCACTTCTCATTATGGTTACTAATTTCTTTACATTAAAATCTTTTGCAATCAAATTTTCCTTTTTCACCCCAAAATCCCAATTTATTTTCCCTTTGATTTTTCACGGTTAGTTCCTGAATTCAATTCTTCTTAAAGAAAAATCCAAAAAGAAAAAGAAGTATTTGGTTAGTAATAGTTTAATTTAGTAGTGTGTTTATTTGGTTTTCATTTTTACTCATTTTTAGAATAGGTTCACTTTTAGCAATTACAAAGTTGAGTCAAGTTACACACGCTAAAGATCCTTGTGGGGAACGATATAAGGGTCTCAAATACGCCCTGTATTACTTGTTGTCGCGTATAATTGCGCGCTACACTGTTAGCAAGTCACCACTTATTATCAACCCAAAGCATATAAACTTACACGGTTCAAAATTTATCATAATATAAATAACTATGTAACTGAACTGGCACTTAATGCAAACAAACCAATCATGTTCTCTTTCACACAAAAAAAAAAAAAAAATCATGTCCTCAGCACTGCAGAGGACTATTAAGAATGGGATCTTTAATGTCATCATTCTTCCCTATCCTGTGTTGTCCATCCATCTGCATCTAACCACACGGGCGAATGTTTTACCTTAGAAGAGCCTCCATTTAATCAAATGACCCGTAGTTGAAGTACTGCAAAAGATTATTATGTAAATATAAAGTTTCTTACTACTTTTGTAAAATAAAAGCATTTTTCACTTCCAAAACTAAATTTCCAAATTACAATACCCAAGGATAGTCAAGAAAACAAGGGGAAAAGCCATAATAATAGCATTGAATAATAGTGATGCTGAAACTAAAAGTAGATTAGTTGGGGAAATTTGAAAATCATAACGTCTGTGATAAAGCAATAGTCGAAAAGGGGGAATGCTAAATAAATATTACGAAGTTAAACTTCGATTTCTTCAGGAGCAGAACCCTGCCAGACATATTTATCCTCTTTTTCTTTTTCTTTTTTGGTAAACAACATATTTGTCCTCTAATGCAGCATTGAATAGAGAAGATAATAAAGTTATTTTCAACAGAACTATACACAAATAAGTTTAGAGAAACTCTTGTTATTACAGTTATGTGAAGATCATAAATTTATTTTTTCCATCCGAACAGCTTTCTAATAAAGTGGAGATATTCTAATGCAGAGAAAATTCAGGCAATATGTATACTTGGCTTTTTCAGTAATTAACCGAGTTATTAATTATCTTTTGAAATTTCTCATCACAATTTCTTTTCCTTCCTTTGAAGTAACTTTAGACCCAGATAACAGGGGCTTTTTGACCCTTATGGCCCTTATTTAATAAATAATTACTAATTTGACCCTCATTTTAAACTAATACGAAAATTTAACCTCTCCCACAAACATAACACCAATCTGCCCCTGTTTGACCGTTGACCACACATCCTACCCGGGTACACACCTACGTACCCGGGTATTTTTTGAAATTTCTTACTGTAAGAACCCGCACCGCTAATTAAGGTAATTAGTAAAATTAATTATGATAATTAGGAAATAATTCCATAATTGACCATAATAATTATTATGAGGCGTTAATAATTACAATTAGTGGGTAAGAATGCTGAAAGTCGCTTTTCGGAAGAAAAGCGCAGATACCGGTTCTGCTACTCGGTATAAATGCGTACCGGAAAAGTATCCCGGAAAATTATAAAGAATGCATGATAATTACTAGAATATTATGTAGGACTTGTAAAACAAGTTTCAAGTCAAAATGACGTAATCTGATGCCAGAACTGATACTGGCTATGGAAAAGCGCGTACCGGAAAGGTGCTCCGAAAAATAAAATAAAAATATGACAAATCTTAGAAAAATGCGTAGGTCTAGATTCCAAAGTTTGAGATCAATATTTTTTACTTTGCTATTAAGGCTAATACTGCGCGATATGGCTTAAGTGGCTATATATACTTAAGGGCACAGATTTCTAGGTCAAATTAAGCAGCCTCCTACGTGACCTTGTGCTGGTGTTGAGCTCTCTTTGCTGCACCTCCACCCTTTGTGTTCCTTTGCCCTTCCTTCTTCATTCTTTAGCCAAGTTATCACCTTTCATGCTTGTTCCATCACTCAAAACACTTGGTGAGGGAGAGAGTGAGCCTTGAGACTACATTGTTGGTCTCATTCTGTGTTGTGAAGGCTGTTTTGGTTGAGGGGTAAGGCTGAGTTTGGAGCTTTAGTGATGGCTACCTTGTGGTAGTCATTGTGAGCTTCAAAGTGTCATCTTGTGGTGCAAGAACCCACCTTGGTGTTGTCATTTTCGTGCTCCTTGTTTGGCCTGAGTTGAGGAACCTTGGGAGAGCTCCAAGAGCACACCTTGCTCTGTTTTGAGCTTTGGTAAGTGTTCTACACCTTTGATCTTAAGTTTAATGCTTAAAGTTGGTGTCTTGGCATGTAAAAGATTAAAATGAAGTAACCAACACCTAAATGAACTTGTATATGCTTAAAGATGCATGCTTTAACGTGTACATGTGTTAAAAGTTGGATCTTTGGGATGGATATTCACGAAATGCAGAAACTGCATTCTGTCGTGAGATATCCGGATATCTGTCGAACAGATATCCGGATATATGTCGAACAGATATCCGGATATCAGTATCCGGATATGGTATCCGGATATTGATATCCGGATATGGGATCTGGGTATCCGGATATGGCATATCCGGATATGTCCAGTGTGATATCCGGATATGGCATATCCGGATATGTCCCCTGTGTATCCGGATATCCTGGGTTCTGCGCAGACAGTAGCTGTACTGTATGAACAGTAAGCTATTGGGTGTGTGTGGACCCTAGTTTAAGGAAGTTGAACTTCTGTAATTAATGAACTAAGTCAGAATCATATGATTAAGGGCTTATGGCTTTGTTGGAAGCCTTAAGACGTAAAGCGTAAAGGAAAGGCGTAGTCTTTAAGTTGTATGCTTGTGATGCATAAATATTGATGTGTTATTGGTCCATATCAGATTGTGATACTGCTGTTTGTGGACTTGAGAGTGGTTGGACTCTTGGCTTGGATTGATTGCTTGCAAGGTAAGCTTTCGTGTCCTCGGTTTAGCCATTTTGATGTTCCACCATGTCCCATGGGGATGGGTTTATGCATGCTGTGTTACATGCTTTATTGTTTTGGAAATGCTGTTGAGCTATTTATATGTAATGAGCTTTTATGAGATGCATGTGGTGTCCACCTAGATGGCAATCCTGAGTATGTAGTACATACAAGATGGAGAAGCTGTGGGTGAGGTGCAGGTAGTATCCATGTACTTATGTAGGCATAGACGTATTCCTACATTTCTCTGGCCAGTAGATTTGATAAACACACATGGCATGATTAATTGCTGCATCGCATGATTTTGGAACTTATATTGTAATACTGTTTTTAGAACTTATATTACACATGTAAGTGAGCTTGGGGTGGATACTCCTTGAGGACCCCTTGTCTTACTGAGATTTCTTGTTAGAGATCTCACCCCACGTTTGGGGATGCTTATTTCAGGATCGGGTAATGTTGAGGGCTCAGGTGGCAGGAGGCCAGAGCTGAGTTGATTTGATGATATGCTGACTGCTGTTATGTTTTCCGACTGTTGTTTATGTTTTCTGCTGAGTTTATGTTATGACTGTTATTGGGCATTGTTGCCTTATTTGGTGAGCATGGGGTTTGTCCATGCCACATGGTTTGACTTTTGTCTTTTAAATTAATGTTGTTATTAAAGTATCAGGATTTTGGCCCAGGCTGCGTGTTGTAGTCCTGTGGTTTTAGATACTCACCTTATATTTATGTACGAGGTATTCTGTTAGTTGTCTTGCAATTTACATACAGGCAGTGTTTTATGAAATGGACTAAGTAATCAAGTTGGTTAAGTTTAATGACGTCATAATTGAAGTAAAGAAAAAGTTATTCCGCATTTTAATTAAGCGTGGCTTAATACGGTAGTATGTTAACAATCCGGGTTAACACGGGCTGTTACACTTACCTACCCGGGTAGATAGGTGTGTACCCGGGTAGAGTTCTTCAATACTGGGCACACTTTGCATTACTTACCCGGGTACATAAGTGTGTACCCGGGTAAGTGTCGACCAGAAACCCCAATATCAATGGGTTTTGGCCATTGTTGCGTGATTAGGTTTTTGTTCCCCAAATCTCTCTCCCTTGAGCTCTCTATTCTGAAAAATCACACATATAATTCATCTCATCCATCCATAAAGCTTGATCTTTGTAGGACATTGAGATTGCACCTCCGCACACACATTTTGTTCTCAAAAATCCGAACCAACATCCAAAAACCCAAAACCTTGACCTAATTTTCGTGGGAAGGATGAGTTCAAGTCCAAACATGGTTCCTATAGTTATTTACTACAATGGAAGGCATTTTGAAGGTCCGAACGGTGTCCGATTTGAAGGAAAAACAAAAACGATGAAAATCAAAGTGGGCACTACATGCAATGAACTGAAGCAGAGAATCCTCCAAAAAATGGGGTTATAAGGCATCCATTCCATCCACCGCATGATAGCCAGGTTAGAGACTGTACTGGATATGGATACAATATACTACATTGGTAATGATATCAATGATGATGAAGATGTGGAGTTCGTCACAGATGCGTATGTTGGATGGAAAATATTAAAATATATTGAGATTTATGTTGAAGTTGATGCTGGTCAGTCTTCATCTTTGCCGGTGCATGCAACCACTACAGCACAATGTACTGGTCAAGAAGATACAATTGTACGATCTTCCGCACCTCCTCAGGTAGCCTTGGATGAGGATGAAGAGGATGAAGATGAGGACTATGTGGACAGCAAAGATGAGGAAGAACCTGAAAGTGAAATTCCTCCAGGTGATTCGTCAGACACTGACGTGGACGGAAATTTTGACGCAGACACGAGCGCTGTAAGTTTGGGTACCCCAGCCTTGTCACCACTCCATGTTAACCCAGGCTTGTCACAACTGCATGTTGACCCAGCCTTGTCACAAGTGCATGTTGACCCAGCCTTGTCACCACTTCATGTTGACCCAGTCAGTAGTGGTAAGTTTATAAATTGTGACATTTGCTTTTGACAATTTATTATTTATGGTGATATTCATTCAGACAAATGAGAGTTGATGTTTAGATGCAGGGACAGCGGTGGAGCCTTTTTGGAATGAAAGCCAGCATTATTCATTCATTAATTGGGCCCACCCTAATGACGAGTTGGAACTCCTATATGGGGATGATGACTTGCATGGAGGTTGGAAGTTAGGAGATCCATTATTTGTGCAACAAGAATTTGTGTAGGATCTTCTGCACTAGGAATGCAAAAGGCAATTCAGCCTTCTTGGACTTGGCAGCCTTCCACATCAATATGCAGATGTAATGCCTCCAGTTCACCTCCCTGCGGTGGAGAAGGGCCCACAATATAACAAAATCTCCTTCCAGCACCTTCGAATGATTATGCGGGCGCTGAAATATAATATGTGTGACCACATAATGGAGAATACGAGAAGAAACCGACAAGTTGCTCACAGGGTAATGAGAAAAATGTCCGACCTCGGCGTCTGCCCTCCTGGTCTCTGTGACAATGGTCTCCCTGTCATAAACACCAAAGATACGATGGCTGTCTCCATCATATAGGGCTGCTCCTGTGACAGCATCAAAATCATATCCCAGGAGCTCTGTCCAAATGGGCGCAGTCATGACGATATCAATCCCGCAGACACGGGAAGTCAGCTCGCCATTCGCATAGCCAAGGTTCTGGTAGAAGGCTCTCACCATCACCTCCGAGTAGGGGCATCTCAACTCCGCAAGCACAATTAAATGTGTCTCCTCAAGTAGCGGCACAATTTCAAAATTCTCCAAATTGAAGAAGGCCGAATCCAGTGATTTCGGCTCGCAGATCTTCCTGCTCATGAAATATTTGACATACTTTTCGTGGGCAGCTACATCGTCATCAAACAAATAACCGAACGACAAGTCCGGAGCCTGACTCGCACCAGCCTGCGGCTAAGAGGATGACGACCCGTCCTGTCGCCGCTTGCTTCTTCGCTCGTTTTCCACCAATGGCAGCTTTGAGATGCGTCTGGCACTCATTTCGTCACACAACTAAACTGAAAAAAAATATGCCAACATCAGAAATATAAACATAAAGATTAGGGTTAGGGTTAGGGTTAGGGTTTAGGGTTTATGGTTTAGGGTTTAGGGTTTAGGGTTAGGGTTTAGGGTTTATGGTTTAGGGTTTTTGGGTTTAGGGTTTTAGGGTTTAGGGTTTAGGGTTTTTAGGGTTTAGGGTTTAGGGTTTAGGGTTTAGGGTTTAGGGTTTAGGGTAACACATACAAGGGTAACACATACAAATTGATAAAATTATTCGGTCTAAATGCAATAATATAAACGAAAATACAATGAATTGATAAATTTACAAATGAGATAGGGATATATTGAATCAAATCAATCAAACGAAAAAAAAATTACCTTAAATCGATTGCAATCGGTGGAAGGCAGAGAGGATCACACACTGATGATCAGAAACCGCAACAATTAGTGCAAGATTCAACCTTGAAATCGCACCTGATATGCCTCTCAAAGTAGCTCTACTCGGGTACCCCTTTGTGGGTTTTGCCGAATGGGGCTGCTGGGCTATATAAAATGCATTCTGGTCGACACTTACCCGGGTACACACTTATGTACCCGGGTAAGTAATGCAAAGTCTGCCCAGAAACGAAGAACTCTACCCGGGTACACACCTATCTACCCGGGTAGGTAAGAAATTTCAAAAAATACCCGGGTACGTGGGTGTGTACCCGGGTAGGATGTGCGGTCAACGGTCAAACAGGGGCAGATTGGTGTTATGTTTGTGGGAGAGGTTAAATTTTCGTATTAGTTTAAAATGAGGGTCAAATTAGTAATTATTTATTAAATAAGGGCCATAAGGGTCAAAAAGCCAGATAACAGGTGTTATCTAACATCGTTAACCTAGACATCTTCCTTCTCCTGAAAATATCTCATAAAAAGGTATTATCTAAAGTTCTCACCACTGTTTCTACATATTAAGTATTCATCCTTTTTCTGTGACACGTAATGTAGATGAACTAATATTCTTTAGGTCTCATTTAGAAACACTTAAAAAGTTTTGAGATGAAAACTGAATAATTTTGATGAAGTCTTTCTTGATCTGATACTTCCACAACAGTTATCTCAAGGAGACTTGTTTATAAGGTCTTTTCATTTGCAAAACGGAAGATGACTCAATTGTAATTTAAAGTTGGACAAATTGAGCACATATAATCAGAGTAATCCCTACCAAATCATTTTCCATCCTTATGGAAGAAATACGAAATTACTGATCTATATTATTGCATCTTTCCTTCAATTATATTTCTGTTTCCTTTTTACTTTTCCCTTTCCCATATTTTCTCTTTATATACACCTAAAGTTACTTTTATAAAATTCTCATACTGACCTGCTATTGATGCATGAATAAATATTTATTTAAGTTATTCTTCAGCAAGTTATAAGAAATTGAAAATCAAGTGAAAATTTTCACATCTTAGAACACATACTAGTAATGCATAAGCATAATCCTCCATAGTAGCACTGTTTCAAAATTCCCATACAACTAACATCATTCTTACTCCTTACTAGTTGTAAACTCTTAACTGAGAAAAAACAAAAAACCGTCTATAACCATATTCACAAGCACAAGTATGACACAATTCCATACACAAATAACATAAATTGAATAATAACTTATAAAACTGTAGTTATCAGCCTGTTCACCTTCATCTTTGTCGAAATCTGAACATTATTTACTTAATTAATGATACTTGCACAATTTTTCAATTATATATAAGTTATAAGATAATATTGTGTTATCTGTACCACTTGATTTCTTACAATTGAGAGCATGGGGATGTGGTCTTCAATCAGAAGAGGAATCTTCATCATCTTCTTCTTCTTCTAGTTCATCATCTTCTTCTTTTCGCTTCTGCTTCTAATTGCATCTTTATCACCAACAAATTTAAATATTGTAGTTAGGAGGTACTATTTTCTCACTTTACACACTCAAATAATCATTTTGAATGCTATATTGAAATGTGCAAAAAAAAACTAATTTATGTTGACTGTTTGAGTCCCATACACAATTATGAGTGTGACACTATGTCCTAAAAAATATTCTTTCAAAGTGGAATCTATCTTCAATATTGAACACTATCATTCCAAACATGAGCACATTGAACAGTCTTCCAATAAAAATTACTCCAAGAGTCTTAATATTCAGGGCATATACTTGACAACTCTCAACTTCATGCTTCATACTGACAATATTGGTTGCTCACGTGATTTGTGACCTTTTAGTTATATTATAACAGTGATATTCATCTTTTGTGATTTCATTCGATGATCAAGGAAAATCAAGTCCTAGATAAGATGTGAGACGTATTCAAAATAAGTTTCAATTGGTCGGTTTGTCTATCTCACTATCTAAAAATTATTCTAAATAATTATTAAGTTTTCAAAAAATTAGGAAAAAACCAAAATAATTAGGATATTTTATGTCAGCAGTCCTAGTTTGCAGGGAAGAGGAGTCACCTGAATTACTCTTAAACTCGGAGCCACCCATCACAGCGATCCATGATGTTCTCAATTTTGAACAATCCCGAACAGTTAGATTCCTAGAAGGCGTCCAATTTGCACGATAGCTTTCAGGACATATCCCAATGAGATTTTCAAGATTCAAGAGGATGAGAACATTCAAATGAGGAAGCATGATATGGTTATCATATTGGTGAGATGAATGATCTTCGTGATCACATTCATCGAATACATATTTCAACTTCTTACACCAATTGATATTTATCTCTTCCAGTCGTGCAAGTCCTTCAACAAAACAGATTGGGAATATAGACTCTAACTTATCACAAGAACCAATGTGAATTTTCTTCAAACAGGGCATCACAAGAGCTGGAACTAATTCCCTGCTTGTATTAGAGCCATCCTCTCTTCCACCTGCAATTATATGCTTCAATTCAGCTGAATTTTTTATAAATAGATTTTCAAGCTGCTGTAGACTTTGGGCAACAGACATTGAGAAGAGTATTTCACCAAGCGAGCAACTACTTAACTTGAGGATCTTAAGATTTTCTAAGTTACATTGCCATGGAAATATGCTTTGCAACAGTGGGCATGCGTGTATACAGAGTTTCTCTAATTTCTCAAAAAAACGTAGCACTTACAGAGGTGGACCTCGACACAATTCTTTCAAGTTTTTCATTCCCCTCAGTTCTGTGGTATCACTATAATGTAGAACTTAAAATAAAACAACTATTTTCTTGTGGAGAAGACAAAACTTATATTTCTCTTTTTCTTGTGATATGTTGCTTACAATATGGATTAGTTTATATAGGCACTAGATTGCCTTTTCATGAACCAAACATTAAATTAGCCATAAACCACAAAACTAAACTTCTAACTCTTGGCCTTTCACTTTCTCACAACTCTTGGCCTCTCACTTTCTCACAACTCTTGGCCTTTCACTTTCTTACAACTCTTGGCCTTTCACTTACCTAAACACATGACTGCTTAATTAAGACTATTAAATATAAAACTAAAAAAACATTTAAAGTTTATTCAACAATTCTCCTTCATAAACTTAAATGGTTCTGCCATCTTTCATCCCAAGCATCTTCTTGCAATTGTTGAGCAGCAACGTCAGCAGTGGCTTTGTGAAGATGTCCCCGACTTGCTCTTGACTGGTCACGTGTGTTAGCTCCACATTTCCTTCCTTTACTTGATCCCGGATGAAGTGAAATCGGACGTCAATATGCTTGCTTCTTTCATGATTTACCGGGTTCTTGGCTAGCTCTATAGCCGACTTATTGTCAATTCGGATCACAGTTTGACCGACTTGTTTTTCCTCCAACTTGCTTAGCAAATTCCTGAGCCACATTGCATGACAAACACACCAAGATGCAGCTACATATTCAGCTTCACATGTCGACAGTTTCACAATAGGTTGCTTCTTCGAAATCCAGGTGAATGCCGTGTTGCCCATGAAAAACACATAACCAGCCGTGCTCTTTCGATCATCTACGTCTCCACACCAATCACTGTCAGAATATCCAATCAACTTGTATTTTGCCGAGCTCGAGTAGTGTAACCCGTGTGAAACTGTACCTTGAACATACCTCAGAATTCTCTTTACCGCCTTCCAATGTGTGTATCTCGGCTCCTCCATGAACCGACTTACTATGCCGACACTTAACGAGATATCCGGCCTCGTGCATGTGAGATAACGTAGGTTTCCCACCAAACTTTTGTACTTGCTTGCATCAACACGGTCTCCTCCATCAAACTTAGAGAGTTTTGAACCGGGTTCCATTGGTGTTGAAACGGGTTGCAATCTTCCATCTTGTACTTCTTCAAAATCTTTTTTGCATAAGCCTCCTGTGACACGAAGATTCCCTTCTCATTTTGTTTTACTTCCAAACCAAGAAAGAACTTCATCAAACCGAGATCTGTCATTTCGAACTCTCTTGTCATTGTGCTCTTGAACTCTTGTATCATCTTGGCATTGTTTCCCATAAAAATGAGGTCGTCAACATAAAGAGCCACAATTAACAAGTCTCCTCCATTTTTCTTGACATAAACAGCATGTTCATATGGACATTGTTCAAGTCCATTCTCCTTGAAATATTTGTCAATACGAGCATTCCATGCCCGTGGTGCTTGCTTCAACCCGTAAAGTGCTTTCTTCAATCTCAGCACCTTCTTCTCTTCTCCTGCCTTCATGTAGCCCGGCGGTTGTTCCACATAAACTTCTTCTTCAAGAACACCATTCATAAATGCCGACTTTACATCCATTTGATGCATTGGCCATCTGTATTGAGCAGCCTGTGAGATGAGTAGCCGAATTGTCTCCATCCTTGTAACAGGGGCAAACACCTCGTCATAGTCAATTCCAGCCTTCTGCTTATAACCTTTTGCAACTAGTCGAGCTTTATATCGTTCTATCTCCCCTTGAGCATTCATCTTCTTCTTGAACACCCACTTCACTCCAATGGGCCGACTTCCTTCTGGTAGCTCGGCTAACTCCCATGTGTTATTTCGGTCAATGGCTTCTATCTCCTCATCCATGGCATCTTGCCATTTCTTATCTCGGATGGCTTCTTCAAAACTTATGTTCTCAGAGTCTGCAAGAAGACAAACAAAATGTACCTCACTTGTTGACTCATATATGTCTTGTATGCTTCGCATCCTGGGTTGTCGTACCTCATCTTCATCATCAGAAGCTTCAGGACTTGCCGGGTTGATAATTTGTGTTGAGATTCCGTCTTCAAAGTTTACCTCAGAAGAATTGTTCCAGTCCCACTCATTTGCTTCATTGAGCTTTACATCTCTGCTTACTATGACTTTCTTGTTGACGGGGTCAAACAACTTATACCCCTTTGTTTTTTCATCATATCCAATAAAAACATATTTCTTGCTTTTATCCTCGAGCTTGGTTCTGAGCTGGTCCGGTATGTGTGCATAGGCTATACTGCCAAAAACTCTGAGATGAGCCACTGAAGGCTTTTGACCGCTCCATGCTTCCTGTGGAGTTTTATCATCCAAGTTCGAATGTGGACATCGGTTCTGCACATACACAGCACACTGCACAGCTTCCGCCCAAAACTCCTTCGGCATCCTTTTGTTCTTCAGCATTGACCGAACCATGTCAAGAATAGTCCGGTTTTCCTTTCAGCCACGCCATTCTGTTGTGGTGAGTATGATGCTGTTAGAAACCTCCTTATCCCCTGTTCCTCACAGAAAGACATAAACGCTGTTGAGGTATATTCCCCACCTCTGTCAGACCGCACCGATTTGATATAGCTTCCTGTTGCCTTCTCAATCATCACCTTGAACCTTTTGAACACATCAAACACCTCGGACTTCTCCTTCAGAAAGTAAACCCAAGTTTTCCGTGAGAAATCATCAATAAAGGAAATAAAATACTTCTTACCGCTGAAGGAACCCGGATTGATGGGTCCACACAAGTCGGTATGTATTAGTTCCAGAGGTTGCTTAACCCGAAATCTTGCCATCTTCTGAAACGTGGTCCTGGCATGCTTGCCAAGCACACAACTCTCACAAAACTTTCCTTCAAAGTTGATGCCAGGTAACCCTTCCACCATCTTCTTCTTTGCCAACTCGGTTAGACCACCATAATGTAGGTGACCAAACCAGAGATGCCAAAGTGACGCCTTATCTTCCACCTCGGCTTGTAAACATTCAACCTGTATACATTTCAGATTTAGTTTATACATACGATTCTTACCCATTTGAACCCGAACTATCAGCCGACCTTATTCATCTTTCAAATACAATACCCGGTCTTTCATAATAACCGAGTAACCTTTCTCCATCAGTTGACCCATACTTAAAATATTGCTTTTTAGGTCGGGTACATAGTACACATCTCGAATTGAGCCAATTAACCCGTCCTTTTGTAGGAAACAGATCGTACCTCGGCCTTTTACCTCAACCTTTGAGGCATCCCCGAACGAAACATGTCCGGTTTCCACCTTTCTCATCTCCTTGAAGAAGTCCTTATGTCCGCACATGTGGTTGCTCGCACCCGTGTCAAGATACCACTCCATGTCATCGTCTGGACTTCCTTTACCGTGTGTCACTAACAAGACACCATCCTTCATCTCGCCTTCTGTGGCTAGGTTGGACGTCTCCTCCACCTTTTTCTCCTCTCTGCATTCTCTTGCGAAATGTCCGACTTTGCCACAGTTGTAACACTTGTCCGAGTTACAATCTTTTGCATAATGACCAAACTTTCCACATTTGTAACACTCGATGTTTGAATAATGTGACCGACCTCCTCGTCGACCTCGTCCTCTTCCTCTCCAGTTTTGTTGATTTGACTGTCCTACCTCATCACTATACACTTCTTGACTTCGGCCTCGACCTCTACCACCACGGCTAGTACCGCGGCCACGTCCTCTACCTCGAAAATTTTGAGAATAGAGCATCTTCTCATCTTTAATTGTTGTTTTGGTCTGAAGTGCCTGCTCAAGAGTTTCCTCCTTCTTCTTCTTTCTTTGTTCATGCGCTTCAAGGGAACCCGCAACTTCATCAATGGTAGTCTAGACAGGTTCTGAGCTCCTATGGCACAAACCACGTTTCGAACTGGTCTGTCAAAGACTCTAAGATCTTTCTCCACCACTATATGGTGTCAGGTATATCTTCTCCATTCCGTTTTAACTGGTTCACAATTCCTTGAACACGGGCAACGAACCCGGATACTCCTTCCGTGTCCTTCATCTTCATTCCCTCCAACTCTGCACGAAGGGTTTGAAGCCGGACTTGTTTAACCCGGTTAGCTCCTTATACAACATTTG
>JAVKPL010010499.1:0-45319 GCA_032173675.1 Gastrolobium villosum | reverse complement strand
AGCACACTTGAAGACGTGAGTACATAGATGCATGCTGTTGATTAATATTGATTGGACTTTGGCTGTTGCTGCGTGATTGCTGGATGACTGTATATTCTTGTATACTTTGAGAACTTGGATGATTGTTGAAATTATTACTTTAACTCTGTTTAGTCTTTTATGAATAGCGGCGGTTTGGAAAATGTTTTGTGAAAAGAATTTTTGAATGTTTTATTAAGTGCTGAATTTTAACAGTTTTGCCGGTACTTTACGGGTCATGTTTCAAGGGGCAAACGAACTCCGATTTACTATTATTTTATATGCACGCGAAGCCCCGGGAATGTACTTTCAAACTGTGCAGGTTTCATTTTTATACGAAACCTGTACGAACTTCAGTGAGCTTCGCCTTACAGCCTGTTTCCAGAAAACGGACAGGATTCACAAGCGTTTTACGTGTCCTGTTCCGTGGGGCTATTCACCTCCGAATCGCGCATAATTTATATGTACGCGATGCCCCGGATGTCTAGTTTTTCAGAAGCTTGGAATATTTTTTATCGCATCTGAATTCGATTTTATACAGATTTTATAAGACAGCAAGGTTTTCTGAAAAGCGTAGAAAGTTCAGCAAAGGGTTTTATCAATGAAATTTTCTATGTTCGATAGACGACCTCATCTTTCTCAAATTATTTTTATGAGGATCAAACCTGGATTTTTTTTCAAGTCTCCAATTTAAATGTTATTTGATAAAGTTTTAAATTAATTGAGTTTTTTACCGCTGCAACTCTAATACGATTTAGCAAACAACCCTCTTGGATGCATACAAGAGTGGGTGTTACACTAATTGGTATCAGAGCAGTTTCGATTCAAGGTGTTTTTGTGTAATTGTTGCATTGGTTGTTGTTTGTATATGTTTGTTTAATCATTGCTGTTGAATTTAGCTGTTGAACCGTTTGTTGGTTGCTGATTGTTAGGATTAAATTACTGGATTGTCTGAATCATGATTGGCACGTGCTGAGTTATTCGGATAAATTGTGAAAGTTAGTTTGATTGAAATATTAGAATTATTTTGAGACATACTGAAAGCACTTGGTGGAATTGTTTACCTAAAGTAGTTTGAAATGTATTACTTGAGCAGTTTTGGAGTCCTGAGAATTTTATAAGTTACTGCTTGAATTTCTGAAGTATAGGCTGTATTACAGGAATTTGACTTACTGTGATTGGATGTGTAGAGGTTGATTCCTGCTGTGATAAGTGTAATATGGTTGAGAAATTGAGTTCGACCTGCTAAATTGGATTGAACTGTTTTACTGTTGTGGTTATTGAATGTTGTTTAGGTGCGGAACACTAGACACCGTTGTAGTATATGCCCTACTCGATTGTGATGTCCATTCACTGCATTGAATTATTTGAATTGAGTGGTTGATGTCACTGAATTGTACTTGAGTTGTCTGATAATACTGTGTTGCAGTTGAATTGAGTTGTTTGAATGGTATAATGTTGTAAGTGATTGTTTGTGATTCTGTCCTGAAGTGGGAACCGTGCCTCAATTTTGAGACTACTGTCGTGTATGTCATGCGGTGAGTAGGATCCGCTCGTTGCTTGGCATGACGAAAGTAGACTTAGCATTAAGAGACACGGAAACCTCCTCAAGAGAGAATTCTGATGCATGGTAGATTGTAATTGATTCCTGTCGGAAAGACGAATAAATAATAAGGTATGGAATTTGCCGATTCCCAGTGTGTGATGAGGTGATACTCCAGCTGTGACTGGGAATGGGTCTGGCCAACACATTCTCCGGTAACACGGTAGTATCAAACTGTCAAACACCGAGAATCAATTAATGAAAAAGTTTTGTTTGGTGATTTTGGTACATATGTTTGAAATTACGTGAGAATCTAATCTAGGGAATGATTTGAATAATCGGAGTAGGCAAACTAAATCTTGTAGAACCATATGAATGGACGTAGTAATGAATTGACGCTTAATTTGTATTAGAAGTGAGTAATCTCTGTTTGATAAATTAAATACATGAACACTTTATCTTAGTATTGGCTTGTCCGGAAAGAAATTAATGAGGAGTCATCGGTTTGATAGGTTGAAATTATGAAAATATGTTATTAGCTTTGGGTATCAGTTTGTTGGGTATAACAATTAAAAAGAAGTATTCGAAATTGAATTGTGGTAATATATCAGACCTGGAGTTTATGAATTGCTTAAATTGTTTTAACCGTCTAGAATGTGAGCTCTATAGTAGTAATGCTTACTTAAAATCGGTTTAGGTGTTGTGCTCAAGAAATTATAGGTGTTTTATGATCTGGATGCGTATGTTCTATTATAATCTAATTGATACAGGAGATTTTTTTTATTTTTGTGAATCTGGTTGGGTTAACTGTTCTGTTTGAGCAATTGATTTTTTGTGAATTTTATTTTAGGTTGAAATCTGGAATTAAAGTATGGTTTCGTGCATTTGAATTATGAAAGCCTGGTCTATTTGATGGATAATGATTGGTAGCTGTTTCAAATTGTAATGTGTGTAATGATTTGAAGGTTCATATAAGAGTTAACGGATCCTCTGATCGGTGGAGTCAATTACATCCGAGGTACCTAGGACAGCGGAAAGCTCGAGGAAGTTTCCTCATATGGGTGTTTTGGCGAACTGTATCAGAGGTACCACCTTACGTGATATATATATATATGAAGAGCATGCTAGAATTAATTAGCTGCATACATGACTGTTTGGTACCCTAGTTTGTTGAGTACGTCATAAAGGATGGAGTTGGTTGCATTTGACTTTAGGAAAAATATTAGACCGAAGCTACAGAATAAACGAACAAGCTTAACATCTCTTGTAATCTTGGCAATTAGAAGTTAGTGCTTTGGAATCTCAGTATCCTCACTCGTATCCTTAATTCAAATTTACAGTTAGAATTTAATTAGAGGTATCTCATAAATCCTAAGCCCTATACAAAAGCAGTACTCATTAATGTAATTCTGTTTCCTCAAGATAGTAGTAAATATTGTGCTGTCAACTTAATTGATGCTGTTAAAATTTTTATACCTCAATAGTGATGGACTAAGATCTCTAGAAAGTAAAAACATTTGCTGAACTTTTGTCTGTGACGAACTTCTGTGAATTTACAAAGACTCTTCTACATTATAAAATTGGAATCTGATGTGTCCTGTTATACTCACTTAATTTTTCTGCAGACTATTAAATTGTGAAATTCTGCTCATGATGTTTGTCGAGTCAGGAAATTAGTTGTGAGGTGTTTACTGAATTGAATTTTGTCATATGTAAGGAGTAAATAGGAAGCTGGCGAAAATCTAACGTGTACTATGTAAATTGAAAGGATAAAATAACGGTTACTGATAGTTCTAGTTAATTAGTCCCCTGTCTGCACGAGTTATAGGCAGGTACATCTAGTTGTTTTAAAATTTGTCTAATTAGGGATTGTAAAATTTTGTTTGTGTTATCAATTGTGAAATAATCTGATGAACCGAACTGCTGACTCTCCACTTAGAATGCATAAAATTTTAAGGTCATCTTGTTGGTAATTACATGTATTCTCAGTAGAATAAGTATAGCAGTGAATGAATAAGTGAATGGCAAGTTGTTGAGATGGTCACCCATAAGAAACAAGACACATAACACTATAATATTAGGAGTTAATCACAACTGTGTGCCGGCATGGGACCGGGTTCACATCTTGACTGAGCACTAGAACAGGTTTTCTTTAGGACCTAAAGGAGATCATGAAAGTAGAAGACATAGGTGGTTGTTCTTGTTCCCGTTAACCATCAAACATAGAATTTATATAGTGCAGAATTATTATGCAAATAAATCTGCTTAGTTACTTCATATTTATGCACCAAGACCCTGTGCTTCTTTACAATTCATTGATATTTGGAGTTTCTTGTTTGGTCTTCCTTCATCTTGGTGGCTGTATAGTCTTTAACATTGGTTAAATAGAAACCAGAAATCTGTTTGTTATGAATAAGCTTATGAGAGTTTCTATTTCCTTCCGTATGAGTAAGATTTTGATATATATTATCTGATGAACTTGTGAATTCCAGTTTATTTGTAGTACTCTGAATTCTTTGATGATTTTGAGAGTTGCTTGGCTGTATGTGATAGAATGTCTCACATGTATACATGTGTGTTTGGCGTCCGTTTTGAGTAGTTAACGGAAATGGTAGGACGAAGTTTGGGGACAAACTTCAAATTTGGTGGGGAGAGTGTAACATCCCGCATAATTAGGAGCGTATATAAATTATAATTTAGAATGTGAAGCAGGTTTGAAATTCAAATTAAATTATAGAGCGGAATTAATTTAATTAGGAAGATTATTTTGTTGGAATATATATAAGTGAAAATTTATATACATATATTTTAAGGATGCAAAACTCTAGTTAAAAAGGGGTAGAACTACAATTAATTACCATATAGATAGGAACTTTAATTATTACCTAGTGGGTATATGAAATTACGTACATTAATAAAAATATATAAATAATATGTACACATTTCATGTGATAAGTGAACTTAAGTAATATCTCACTAAATCTGTATAGTTGCCATTGATTGGTCAAAGGGTGGCCACATGGCAATTCCTATCTATCCTTACCCCACCATCCATTTGCACCAATAAGAAGAGAGAACTCTTTTGCATGAATTTCTATTGGCTAAGCGCAGCCCTCATCCAACTTATTCACTCATCTTGTGCGCTATTCTGATTGAGATGTCTTGCTTTTGAATTTTTGTAATCGGTGAGTTAATTAAAGAACTCCATTATTGGCTTAAATCAAATCCCTACCTCCATGAGTTCCGTTGTGCGCCGAATAGAGGAGACCAAAAACTTGAGTTGCTAAACTTTGATTAAAACAGCAGCCTATGTCATCCTTGCCCTCTTTTAAACGATGCGCACAGACCTTCACCAACAGAAATGGAATGCTCATCTTTTATTCCGAATAAAGCTCAATCACCATCCCCCTCAAGCCGTAGACCATCAATGGAAAGAACCAAAGCTTGCATGTTAGTTTCCTTCATTATTCTTCACAAGAAATCGAGAATTATAGAGAGACACAACAACACAAGAGCAGTATTTTCCCCCTTCCTTCTACTATTAGCTGACTTGAAGTCAGTCTCATCAGCCTATGCGTTAATGGTGGAACTCCAAGGCTGCACTCTTACCATTTTATTCCTGGACCAAAACTCAACCCCATTCCCTCTCAAATCCGCGATCTACTTGGAGGAGGAACATCGAGAATAACTTTGCATCATCTTCCATTCACTATTTCTCATACCATGGGCACCTTGGGAGAATGTCAAAGCCCCAAACACACTCTTCTTCTCTTTCCCCTGGTTCGGCTGCATGTCTACAGCCAAGGAGGTAAATTTTGTTGCTTCCTTGTTCGTTCATAATTGACCAAATTCTGATTAAGCTTCCCTTTTGTTGGAGCATGGTTTTACTTTGAGTGAACCGCCCCACCCATTGCATGATGTTGAAATTGATGTCGTGGGACGTTGGAGGGTGAAAGACAACCTCTGTTCGATTTTGGGGATTGTTTGTTGTATAGGCTTCAAACGTAAGTAGAACCTCAAGTTCCTTTTTTTGTCCCTTGCTGTTCGGTCTTAATTGCATGCTTGAAAAATGTAATTCCTATCCTTTATTCTTCATTGGTTCTGTTCTGCCGTACAACCATGTTTTTGGTGCATGAGAGTTTTGATAATTTAATGTGTGAACTTGTATTGTGGTCCATGCTGAAGTTGGATTTGCCATTGAGCTAGAAAAAGAAATTGAACTTCTTAGGTGATAGTTTTGAAGCTGAATTTGTATGCATATATGAATGTAGGGAACTTGTAAATTGATATTGATTAGTGGAATAACATTCTGAGACAGAAAGTTAATAACATTAAAGCATAGTGCATTTAAGCACTAAAACCCGATTTTTGAGCTTGTAAAACAACTCTAGAGTAAAATTATTGGACTGTTTTGTAGGATTATATTATATGCCTAGTTTTACATGTGGTAAATTAAATTGGATAGCATGTTAATATACCAAGATAGCGCCCCCTTAGTCATGAGAGCCATGTGTTGTAATGGAAAATTTTAAGTCCTTAGTTGATGGCTCAAAACCGTACCTACATGACTTAGAAACATTAAATTCGTATTGTTTGCTAACATTGGCAAAATTAATGGCAAGTCAGAAGTTATGTAGGCAGAGAATTATGAACCTCATTTTGAATCAAATCTTAAAGCTGTATAAATCACTTGCTAGAGACTTGTTCACTCACACATAAGCCTTGTAGAAAACGTTATGTAAATAAATTAAATTATACACCAAGTTGCTGGCATAAACCGAACCTTCATGTATAGGCCTTGGAATTTGGTTGTCACTAGATAGCAATTGATAATATATTTTGTTAATCAATAAATTTAGAAGCACCTAGTAATGAATAAAACCGAATTTGTGTATATTAGGAATTGTGGATTATGTTATTGGTATAATTGAAATGGGGAGCACTTGCTAAGGGTTAAAAAATCGTACCTGTGTAGGGAAGATTTTGATTATGCTCCTCGCTGTCTATTGGTGAAACAAACCCCATGTTAGAAAAATTAAATTAGCGTAAAAATCATGAAATCCGGTTGAATCAAGCTTTGCATGTGTTAGAACTATTTGGACAGCTCTTGTATTACTCTTCTAAATTATGTAGAAATGTTATGTGATTGGAAAACCAAAGACATCTAATTGATGGTAAAGACAACCGAATTAAATGCTTAGGGATTTATATTTATGTCAATTGGTAATCTTTGGCAAAACTAATGTTAAAACAGAAAATTAAATAACATGGATGCATGGTAAATTGGTTAGAAGCCTTGAATAGAAAGCATGGAAAGTACATGTATTTTATTGGAGCAGTAGATGCAAATTCTGATTTTTGGTACATAATGTTTAGGTGTGCTAACCTCTAATTGTGTGGGCTGATTGGTGATGTTTTGATAAAGGAATGTTAAAGACTCGAGGTAAGTGTCAGGCGATATTACCTAATGTGACTATTGACTACTGGTATAAAGTTGTGACATGATGCTCCACACTCCGTAAAAGTAATATGTTCCTTATTATGAAAGAAAACTGCCAAGAATGTGCCGTGATGGCTATATGATTATGAGGTAAAGATGTTATGTGGCAGCATAACGTATATGAAAAGTATATGTGCCGTGATGGCTATATGAAAAGTATATAAGCATGCACCTTACATCATACCGCATTTTTGTACGTTTTGTGTGTGAAAGCATAGCATGGCATGCATGTACCAAGATCATATAGGCCTTGCTTTTTAGAATAGTTATGTACAGGACCATGTGTTTGAGCAAGCATCATATAGGCATCCCTAAGGTACCAGGGTATGGGACACTTGGCATCAGTCCGCATAGGCCCACAGTTGGAATCCACAGAGAGCTCAGGTGCCAGGAGTATTTGATTCCACTGTGAAGTGCGCGCACGACGGTGCTAAAAGCGCAAAGGAAAGGCGTTATATACGCAATATATATGAATATGATGAAAAGGAAAGGCGTTATGTACGCAATATATATGAATATGATGAAAAGGAAAAAGGAAAAGGAACAAGGATATGTTGAAGTGACTGTTTATGATTTTGTGCCTAGTTCAATACTGTTATGTTATTGGTTTTGTTGCCACACTACTGGGATTATTCTCACCCCTTTGGGGCTGCTATTTTCATAAAATGGCAGGAAAAAGGGAAAGCACACTTGAAGACGTGAGTACATAGATGCATGCTGTTGATTAATATTGATTGGACTTTGGCTGTTGCTGCGTGATTGCTGGATGACTGTATATTCTTGTATACTTCGAGAACTTGGATGATTGTTGAAATTATTACTTTAACTCTGTTTAGTCTTTTATGAATAGCGGCGGTTTGGAAAATGTTTTGTGAAAAGAATTTTTGAATGTTTTATTAAGTGCTGAATTTTAACAGTTTTGCCGGTACTTTACGGGTCATGTTTCAAGGGGCAAACGAACTCCGATTTACTATTATTTTATATGCACGCGAAGCCCCGGGAATGTACTTTCAAACTGTGCAGGTTTCATTTTTATACGAAACCTGTACGAACTTCAGTGAGCTTTGCCTTACAGCCTGTTTCCAGAAAACGGACAGGATTCACAAGCGTTTTACGTGTCCTGTTCCGTGGGGCTATTCACCTCCAAATCGCGCATAATTTATATGTACGCGATGCCCCGAATGTCTAGTTTTTCAGAAGCTTGGAATATTTTTTATCGCATCTGAATTCGATTTTATACAGATTTTATAAGATAGCAAGGTTTTCTGAAAAGCGTAGAAAGTTCAGCAAAGGGTTTTATCAATGAAATTTTCTATGTTCGATAGACGACCTCATCTTTCTCAAATTATTTTTAGGAGGATCAAACCTGGATTTTTTTCAAGTCTCCAATTTAAATGCTATTTGATAAAGTTTTAAATTAATTGAGTTCTTTACCGCTGCAACTCTAATACGATTTAGCAAACAACCCTCTTGGATGCATACAAGAGTGGGTGTTACACGCGGTGCACCAGAATGAGCCGCAGTGCACCATTGGCTAGCCGCGGTGCACCAGAATGAGCCGTGATGCACCATGGGCTAGCCGCGGTGCACCAGAATGAGTCGTGATACACCATGGGCTAGTCGTAGTGCACCAGAATGAGCCTTGGTGCTCCATGGGCTAGCCGCAGTGCACCAGAATGAGCCGTGGTGCACCAGAATGAGCCGTGGTGGACCATGGGCTAGCCACGGTGCACCAGAATGAGCCGTGGTGGACCATGGGCTAGCCGCGGTGCACCAGAATGAGCCATGATGCACCATGGGCTAGCCGTGGTGCTCCAGAATTAGCCGTGGTGCACCATGGGCTAGCCGCGTTGCACCAGAATGAGCCGGGGTGCACTAGAATGAGCCGCGGTGCACCATTGGCTAGTCGCAGTGCTCCAGAATGAGCCGCGGTGCACCAAATTATATGTCCGTGAGATTGTGAGGCTTCACGGGGTGCCCGAGAGTATCATCAGTGATAGGGACCCGAAGTTCACATCTCGGTTCTGGGAGGCGCCGCAGGAGGCTTTTGGTACGCAGTTGAGATTGAGTACCGCCTATCACCCTCAGACTGACGGACAGACTGAGCGGACCAGCCAGACATCGGAGGACATGTTGAGAGCTTGCACATTGGAGCAGGGTTCTGCATGGGATAGGTACCTTCCGTTGGTAGAATTCTCGTACAACAACAGTTTTCATGCTAGTCTGGGCATGGCACCCTACGAGGCGCTGTATGGTAGGAGGTGTCGGACTCCTACTTGCTGGTCTGAGGTTGGAGATAAAGAGCTTTTTGGCTTGGACTTTGTCCAAGATACTACCCAGCAGATCCAGATGATCAGGGAAAGGTTGAAGCAGGCGCAGAATCGCCAGAAAAGCTACTACGATGACAAGCATCGTCCACTGGAGTTTAGTGAGGGTGAGCACGTGTTTGTGAGACTTTCACTTGTCACTGGTGTTGGACGGGCACTCGGAGTGAGGAAGTTGAGCCCTCGGTTCATTGGGCCCTACCAGATCCTTAGTAGAGTAGGACCTGTTGCCTATCGACTTGCCTTACCTCCGAAACTAGCCAACATCCACGGCGTGTTTCACGTGTCTCAGCTTCGGAGGTACATAGCAGATCCTTCGCACGTGGTACAGCCGGATGATGTGGAGGTTCGGGAGAACCTAAAGACTCGCGTCGGACCACTCAAGATCCTCGATCGAGGCGAGAAACAGCTTCGAAGCAAGATCATTCCGATGGTCAAGGTGCAGTGGACTGGGCGTAGTCCCGAGGAGTGCACGTGGGAGCGAGAGGATGAGCTTCTCCGACAGTATCCCGACTTTCGAGACATGTATGTTTCTGATTTTGAGGACAAAATCCTTAAAAAGGTGGGGTGAATGTAAGAAACCACACCGCTAATTAAGGTAATTAGTGAATTAATTATGATAATTAGGAAATGATTCCATAATTGACCTTAATAATTATTATTGGGCTTAAATAATTATACTGAGTGAGTGAAAATGCTGATAGTCAATTTTCAGAAGAAAAGCGCAGATACCGGTCTTGCTACCCGGTATAAATGCGTAGCGGAAAAGTATCCCGGAAAATTATAACGAATGCATGATAATTACTAGAATATTATGTAGGACTTGTAAAACAAGTTTCAAGTCAAAATAATGTAATCTGATGCCAGAACTGATACTGGCTATGGAAAAGCGCGTACCGGAAAGGTGCTCCGAAAAATAAAATAAAAATATGACAAGTCTTAGAAAAATGAGTAGGATTAGATTCCAAAGTTTGGGATCAAGATCTTTTGCGTAGCTATTAAGGCTAACACTGTGCGCTATGGCTTAAATGCCTATATATACAACTTATTGTGGGCACATAACCCTAGATAACCACCTCCTACGTGAATTTCCTTGTGGTGGATGGTCTGAAACACTGTTTCATTGCATTTCTCACCATTTAAGGGTCAAGTCTTCATCTTTTGCTTGATTCCTCCCTCTTTCTCTTCATAAACACTTGTGCGTGTCCTTGTGTGAGTGTGTTTGAACCTTTGGAGAGTGAAAGGTTCTCCATTTCTGAGTGGCAGCCACTGTTATAGGGTGATTTTGGGGCTGAGTTGGTGTGTTTTTGTGGTGAGAGTCTTGTCCTTGACTTTGAAGGCTTCAAGAAGCCATTTTGAAGGGGAAAGGTGTAACCTTGTTATTCATTTTCGTACACCTATATGGACAGAACCTTGGAGCTGGGTTTGGAGCTCCAAGCCACTTCATTTTTGGAGTTTTAAGACTTGGAAGGTATATTTTGGTCACACTTTGTGTATTTTGATGTTTTAAGCTTATTTAAGCAATTAAAAATCGTGACTTGTACCATTTGATTAAAGGAATGTGTTTTTGGGTTCATAACATGTTATTAAACATCTGTTTAAGGAGTTCTTGGACTCCAAATCGAGTTTGGATCATTAGAGGTCGATTTTACCTTTAAAACTCAGTTTTCTGCATTCTGTCGAAGAAGTATTCGAATACTTTTCGGGCAGTATTCGAATACTTTTATGGGAAAATGCAGTAATCGAATACTTCGCGAGACAACAGCGACCTAGTTTAGTAAAATTGCGATATCCCGAGCTACAGAGCTCTAAATTTAGTGAGGTTTGGACCTATGTGAAGCTAACACATAGGGCTACAACCCTGTAAATTTTCAGATTCATTGGATACGTGGATTTCTCTGAGTTTATGTTTGAAGTCGCCACCCCCATTGCTGGAAATTCAGCTTGTTGTAAGAACCTTGCATAAAACATAACCGGAGTTATACAACTCCGATTGAGACATAAAGTATATCGTTGGAAACATCAAGATGTATATTCTAACATTTGTAAATATTAGAATATGAATATTGATATAATTATTGGTCTAAAACAGATTGTGATTCTACTGTGTTTGGACTTTGAGTTTGTGCGGACTCTTGGCTTGGATAGCTAGCTTGCAAGGTAAGCTTTCGTGTCCTCGGTTTAGCCATGTTGTGGTTCCACCATGTCCCATGGGGATGTGGTTTATGCATGCTGTGTTACATGCTTTGATGTTTTGGAAATGCTGTTGAGCTATTATATGCAATGTGCTTTTATGATATGCATGTGATGTCCACCTATACGGTAAGCCTGAGTATGTGGTACATACAAGATGGTGAGGCTGTGGGTGAGGTGCAAGCGGTGTTCCTTGTACTTATGTGGGTATAGACGTATTCCTGCATTTCTCTGGCCAGTTGATTGTATAAACACACATGGCATGAATATCTGTTGCACTGCATAGTTTTGGAACTTATATTGTAAATACTGTTTTTGAACTTATATTACACATGTAAGTGAGCTTGGGGTGAAAGATCCTTGAGGACCCCTTGTCTTACTGAGATTTCTTGTTTAGAGATCTCACCCCACGTTTGGGGACGCTTATTTCAGGATCAGGTAATGTGGAGGGCTCAGGTGGCAGGAGGCCAGAGCTGAGTTAGACTTATCTGTATTTTGCTGATATGATGGATGCTGGTTAATTGACTGCTATTTATGTTTTCAGTTATGATTATATTGAGACTGTTGTTAGGCATTGTGCCTTATTTGGTGAGCATGGGGTTTTTCCATGCCACATGGATTGTTATTGTCTTTTTAGCTAAAGTTGTATTAATGTATCAGGATTTTGGTCCAGGCTATGTGTTGTAGTCCTGTGACTTAGATACTCACTTATCTATTATACACGAGGTATTTCAGTTAGTTGTCTTGCAATTTACATACAGGCAGTATTTTATGAAATTGATTAAGTAATCAAGTTGGTTAAGTTTAATGACGTCATAATTGAATTAAAGAAAAAGTTATTCCGCATTTTAATTAAGCATGGTTTAATACGATAGTATGTTAACAATCCGGGTTAACACGGGCTGTTACATTTTATGGTATCAGAGCACTTTCTAGGGAAAAGCCTGTATGTATTGCAATAACTTAGGATGTTTCATTGCGTGTCTACTTTGTGTTCTCTCTGATTGGTGTGTATTATGATGATGCATATGTGACTACATAGTGTGGGCCTGATCAACTCATTCTTTGTGTAACTTGTGCAGAGTCATGGTGCCACCGAGGAGGAACCCTAGTACGAGTGAGGATCAATCGGATCCTATCCTGGCTGCATTAGCTGAGATGCAGGCGGCCCGACTAGCCGACCAGGAGGCCACGAGATTGGCAAATCAGGCGATGCTGGACGCCATCAGAGAGGCGAACCGGCGAGCCACTGCTGAGGTTCTGGAGGAGAACCGGATGGCCAACATGACTATGATGAGGGTCATGTTGGAGGAGTTGAGGGCTGGTCCTGCTGCTGGCCAGTGTCCTCCACCACCTCCACCGCCGCCACCGCCTCCACCTTCGCCTAGTCAACAGGAGGACACCCAGAGTCAGATGGGTGAGGGTAGTCATTTGACGGGGGCCTTGCAGACCATACCCGTATTTGCCGAGGATCGTGACGAGATCGACCGCAGGCTGAATGCTTTCCGCAAGCATAAGCCACCTTCTTTCGACGGATCTTATGATCCCATTGCTGCTACCAGATGGTTACAGGCGTTGGACAAGATCTTCCGGATCATGCAGTGTACCGATCCGCAGAAGCTGATGTTTGCCACTTACATGCTAGAGGGCGAGGCCCATGAGTGGTGGACCAACATTTCTCATATCTACGAGATGCAGGGTCGTGTGATGACGTGGCCGTTCTTTGAGGAGTGTTTTCTGGGTCAGTACTTTCCTTATGACTCTCAGGAGAGGAAGCAGGGAGAGTTTGACCGGTTGGTGCAGGGCTCGTTGTCTGTAGACGAGTACCTGGCCAAGTTTAATGAGCTGGTCAAGTTCGCTCATTTCCGCATGGCGACACCGACTCCTGTTTTTCTTGCTGCTAAGTTCCGGAGGGGACTTAATGAGGACATTGCAAGACATCTTGCTGGTTCCGCTTCGAGAGACTTCGGGGCGTTGGTACAGCAGTGCCGCGACATTGAGGACTACTGCCGTGCGAGTCAGGCCAAGAAGGCCAAGATTGAGGTGCCACAGGGTACCGGTGGTTCCGCTTCCTGGAGAGACAGGAAGCTTGGAAATAAAGGCAAGGGCAAACAGTTGGCGGCTAAGCAAGCGCCAAATCAGTTTAAAAAGACTTTCACTCAGGGAAACACAACGAGACCTCCTGCTCCCAGATGCTCGGGATGCGGGAAGTCACACTTTGGGCCGTGTTCTACCGGACAGCTGATATGCTTCCAGTGTGGCAAGGAGGGCCACTATTCCAGAGATTGCCCGACGGCGAGAGTTGCTGCAGTGCAGGCTGTGCCATTGCAGATGGTTCCTACTGGGGCACCAGCAGTGCCACCTACTACGGGGCGAGTGTACACCCTTGATCGTCAGCAGTCGGACAGAGCTCCGAACCTGGTCAGAGGTACTGTTACCATTGGTGGGTCAGCTGTTGATGTATTGTTTGATTCCGGGGCAACACATTCTTTTGTTGCTACCCCTATTGCTGTGGGGCTTGAGTTTCCCAGTGATGTGCTTTCTCCACCGATGCGGGTGACCACCGCCACCGGAGAAAAATGTTTGACCTCCACTGTTCATCGCGATGTAGCGTTTCAGTGGGATGGCCGTGACTTCTCGGTAGATCTGATAGGATTGCCGATGGCCAACTTGGAGATTATTCTGGGCATGGATTGGTTGTCCAGAAACTGTGCATTGATTGATTGTTGTGCCAAGAGAGTGGTGATGTCTCCGGGTGGGTCCATAGCCAGTTCCTCACCGTTCATTTCAGTCCTGCAGGCGAGGAGGGCCTTGAGAGCAGGGGCATTTGGCTATGTTATGTTGGGAGGTTTGGTGAGTGGGACACAGGAGGATCTCACTGGCATTCCTGTGGTGAGGGAATTCCTCGAGGTGTTTCCCGAGGAGATTCCTGAGTTTCCACCGCAGAGGGAGATAGAGTTCTCCATTGACTTATTGCCTGGTGTGGGGCCTATATCGTTGGCTCCATACCGGATGTCGCCACCGGAGTTGGCAGAGCTGAAGAAGCATATTGAGGAGCTCTCAGCGAAAGATTTTATTCGGCCGAGTGTGTCTCCTTGGGGAGCACCGGTTATTTTTGTGAAAAAGAAGGATGGGACTATGCGGTTGTGCACCGACTACAGACAGTTGAACAAGGTGACAATCAAGAACAAGTATCCCCTTCCACGCATTGATGATTTGCTGGATCAGCTCAGGGGTGCTTGCGTATATTCCAAGATTGATCTCCGGTCCGGTTACCATCAGATACGGGTAAAGCCGGAGGATGTCCCAAAGACAGCGTTTCACTCGAGGTACGGGCATTATGAGTACTTGGTGATCCCGTTTGGACTCACCAATGCACCCGCAGTGTTCATGGACTACATGAACAGGATCTTCCAGCCGTACCTGGATCAGTTTGTGATCGTCTTCATTGACAACATCTTGATTTACTCCAAGACAGAGGAGGAGCATGCTGAGCACTTGAAGATTGTTTTGCAAGTGTTGAAAGAGAAAAAGCTATATGCTAAGCCGTCAAAATGTGAGTTTTGGCTCAAGGCGGTGAAATTTCTGGGTCATGTGATTTCTGCTGATGGAGTTGCAGTTGATCTTAAAAAGACTGAGGCCGTGATGGATTGGGAGAGGCCCAAGACGGTTACAGAAGTGAGAAGCTTCTTGGGTTTGGCAGGGTACTACAGGAGGTTCATAGAGGGATTCTCCAAAATGGTGCTACCGATGACTCGCCTTACCCGAAAGGAGACTCCATTCGTGTGGACACATGAGTGTGAGGAGTGCTTCCAGGAGTTGAAGGAGAGACTGACTACTGCTCCTGTGTTAGTCCTTCCCGATCCTGCGGAGCAGTTTGAGCTTTATTGCGATGCCTCTGGTAAAGGATTGGGCTGTGTGTTGATGCAGAAAGGGAAAGTTGTTGCTTATGCTTCAAGACAGTTGAAACCTCATGAGGAGAACTACCCGACTCACGACTTGGAGTTGGCAGCCATTGTTTTTGCTTTCAAGATTTGGAGGCATTACCTGTTTGGCATGAAGTTTGCTGTATTCAGTGACCACAAGAGCCTGAAGTATCTGTTCGACCAGAAGGAGTTGAACATGAGACAGCGAAGATGGATGGAGTTCTTGAAGGACTACGATTGTGAGCTGAGGTACCATCCTGGCAAGGCCAATGTGGTAGCCGATGCTTTGAGTCGGAAATCCGTGAGCTTATCCAGCTTGATGATGAGCGACTACGAGGTGATCGAAAAGTTCAGAGACTTGAGAGTGAACTCCTTGTTTGGGGGCGCACTGCTCGAAATGGAAACAGCAGAGGTGATTAATGAGCTGATGGAAAAGATTAAAGAGGCGCAAGTACAAAGAGAGTGCCTTGATTATGTGAAGAACCAGGATGGTGTGTCTTGGAACGAGGATGGTTTGCTGCTGTTCCAGAAGAGGATTGTTATCCCTCGAGGGCCATTGACTGAGGAGGTTATGGCAGAGGCTCATAAGGGCCGGTTTACTATCCACCCTGGTGCTACGAAAATGTACCAGGACTTGAAGAGAAATTTTTGGTGGCCGGGCATGAAGAAAGACATAGCGGTCTACGTGTCCAAGTGTTTGATATGTCAGAAAGTGAAGATCGAGCACCAGAAACCGTCTGGAAAACTTCAACCTCTTGAGATTCCACAGTGGAAGTGGGAGAGTATTTCCATGGACTTCGTGGTGGGACTGCCCAAAACTCAGACTGGTTGTGACTCTATCTGGGTCATTGTGGACAGATTGACCAAGTCTGCCCATTTTCTTCCAGTGAAGGTGAGCTCCACTACAGAGCAGTTGGCCAAACTATATGTCCGCGAGATTGTGAGGCTTCACGGGGTGCCCGAGAGTATCATCAGTGATAGGGACCCGAAGTTCACATCTCGGTTCTGGGAGGCGCTGCAGGAGGCTTTTGGTACGCAGTTGAGATTGAGTACCGCCTATCACCCTCAGACTGACGGACAGACTGAGCGGACCATCCAGACATTGGAGGACATGTTGAGAGCTTGCACGTTGGAGCAGGGTTCTGCATGGGATAGGTACCTTCCGTTGGTAGAATTCTCGTACAACAACAGTTTTCATGCTAGTCTGGGCATGGCACCCTACGAGGCGCTGTATGGTAGGAGGTGTCGGACTCCTACTTGCTGGTCTGAGGTTGGAGATAAAGAGCTTTTTGGCTTGGACTTTGTCCAAGATACTACCCAGCAGATCCAGATGATCAGGGAAAAGTTGAAGCAGGCGCAGAATCGCCAGAAAAGCTACTATGATGTCAAGCATCGTCCACTGGAGTTCAGTGAGGGCGAGCACGTGTTTGTGAGACTTTCACCTGTCACCGGTGTTGGACGGGCACTCGGAGTGAGGAAGTTGAGCCCGCGGTTCATTGGGCCCTACCAGATCCTTGGTAGAGTAGGACCTGTTGCCTATCGACTTGCCTTACCTCCGAACCTAGCCAACATCCACGACGTGTTTCACGTGTCTCAGCTTCGGAGGTACATAGCAGATCCTTCGCACGTGGTGCAACCGGATGATGTGGAGGTTCGGGAGAACCTAAAGACTCCCGTCGGACCACTAAAGATTCTCGATCGAGGCGAGAAACAGCTTAGAAGCAAGACTATTCCGATGGTCAAGGTGCAGTGGACTGGGCGTAGTCCCGAGGAGTGCACGTGGGAGCGAGAGGATGAGCTTCTCCGACAGTATCCCGACTTCCGAGACAGGTATGTTCCTGATTTTGAGGACAAAATCCTTAAAAAGGTGGGGTGAATGTAAGAACCCGCACCGATAATTAAGGTAATTAATGAATTAATTATGATAATTAGGAAATGATTCCATAATTGACCCTAATAATTATTATGAGGCTTTAATAATTATAATTAGTGGGTAAGAATGCTGAAAGTCGCTTTTCGGAAGAAAAGTGCAGATACCGGTTCTGCTACCCGGTATAAATGCGTACCGGAAAAGTATCCCGAAAAATTATAACGAATGCATGATAATTACTAGAATATTATGTAGGACTAGTAAAACAAGTTTCAAGTCAAAATAATGTGAGCTGATGCCAGAACTGATACTGGCTATAGAAAAGCGCGTACCGGAAAGGTGCTCCGAAAAATAAAATAAAAATATGAAAAATCTTAGAAAAATGAGTAGGATTAGATTCCAAAGTTTGGGATCAAGATCTTTTGCGTAGCTATTAAGGCTAACACTGTGCGCTATGGCTTAAATGCCTATATATACAACTTATTGTGGGCACATAACCCTAGATAACCACCTCCTACGTGAGTTTCCTTGTGGTGGCTGGTCTGAAACACTGTTTCATTGCATTTCTCACCATTTGAGGGTCAAGTCTTCATCTTTTGCTTGATTCCTCCCTCTTTCTCTTCATAAACACTTGTGAGTGTCCTTGTGTGAGTGTGTTTGAACCTTTGGAGAGTGAAAGGTTCTCCATTTCTGAGTGGTAGCCACTGTTATAGGGTGATTTTGGGGCTGAGTTGGTGTGTTTTTGTGGTGAGAGTCTTGTCCTTGACTTTGAAGGCTTCAAGAAGCCATTTTGAAGGGGAAAGGTGTAACCTTGTTATTCATTTTCGTACACCTATATGGACAGAACCTTGGAGCTGGGTTTGGAGCTCCAAGCCACTTCATTTTCGGAGTTTTAAGACTTGGAAGGTATACTTTGGTCACACTTTGTGTATTTTGATGTTTTAAGCTTGTTTAAGCAATTAAAAATCGTGACTTGAACCATTTGATTAAAGGAATGTGTTTTTGGGTTCATAACATGTTAATAAACATCTGTTTAAGGAGTTCTTGGACTCCAGATCGAGTTTGGATCATTGGAGGTCGATTTTACCTTTAAAACTCAGTTTTCTGCATTCTGTCGAAGAAGTATTCGAATACTTTTCGGGCAGTATTCGAATACTTTTCGGGCAGTATTCGAATACTTTTCTGGGAAAATGCACTAATCGAATACTTCGCAAGACAGCAGCGACCTAGTTTAGTAAAATTGTGATATCTCGAGCTACAGAGCTCTAAATTGAGTGAGGTTTGGACCTATGTGAAGCTAACACATAGGGATACAACACTGTAAATTTTCAGATCCATTGGATAAGTGGATTTCTCTGAGTTTATGTTTGAAGTCGCGACCCCCATTGCTGGAAATTCAGCTTGTTGTAAGAACCTTGCATAAAACATAACCGGAGTTATACAACTCCGATTGAGACATAAAGTATATCGTTGGAAACCTCAAGATGTCTATTTTAACATTTGTAAATATTAGAATATGAATATTGATATAATTATTGGTCTAAAACAGATTGTGATTCTACTGTGTTTGGACTTTGAGTTTGTGCGGACTCTTGGCTTGGATAGCTAGCTTGCAAGGTAAGCTTTCGTGTCCTCGGTTTAGCCATGTTGTGGTTCCACCATGTCCCATGGGGATGTGGTTTATGCATGCTGTGTTACATGCTTTGATGTTTTGGAAATGCTGTTGAGCTATTATATGCAATGTGCTTTTATGATATGCATGTGATGTCCACCTATACGGTAAGCCTGAGTATGTGGTACATACAAGATGGTGAGGCTGTGGGTGAGGTGCAAGCGGTGTTCCTTGTACTTATGTGGGTATAGACGTATTCCTGCATTTCTCTGGCCAGTAGATTGTATAAACACACATGGCATGAATATCTGTTGCACTGCATAGTTTTGGAACTTATATTGTAAATACTGTTTTTGAACTTATATTACACATGTAAGTGAGCTTGGGGTGGAAGATCCTTGAGGACCCCTTGCCTTACTGAGATTTCTTGTTTAGAGATCTCACCCCACGTTTGGGGACGCTTATTTTAGGTTCAGGTAATGTTGAGGGCTCAGGTGGCAGGAGGCCAGAGCTGAGTTAGATTTATCTGTGCTTTGCTGACATGATGGTTGCTGGTTAATTGATTGTTGTTTATGTTTTCCGTTATTATTATGTTGAGACTGATATTAGGCATTTTTGCCTTATTTGGTGAGCATGGGGTTTGTCCATGCCACATAGACTTGTTATTGTCTTCTTTATTTAGAGTTGTATTAATGTATCAGGATTTTGGTCCAGGCTATGTGTTGTAGTCCTGTGACTTAGATACTCACTTATCTATTATACACGAGGTATTTCAGTTAGTTGTCTTGCAATTTACATACAGGCAGTATTTTATGAAATTGATTAAGTAACCAAGATGGCTAAGGTTAATGACGTCATAATTGAATTAAAGAAAAAGTTATTCCGCATTTTAATTAAGCATGGCTTAATACGATAGTATGTTAACAATCCGGGTTAACACGGGCTGTTACATTATTCTTAGTGTATATCTCATGCATACTATTTATTATCATGATAACATTAAAACTTTTTCTTAGTTTATATTTCATGCATACTATTTGTTATCATGATTTAATTTATCCGTATCATGTCAAGCACAAAAGTTGCATTTAACTTATATTGCAATTTTAATCCAATATTAAGATATGGTCTAGAGCTAGAAGCTTAGAAGTATATAATATTTGCTATCATTGGAGATCAATTTATTTTTTGAAGCTCATTGATATTTTTTATGTTAATTTTTATTAATATAAGTAATATTTTTATATTTTTAATATGTGAACAGTAAATCCGGTTAAATCCAGTTGAACCAGTGACCCAGTGCCTCGACTGGTTCGATGACCGGTCCGAGTTTTAAAACACTGGTTCTAAGTCATATTTCATGGACTTATCAGCCTTATTTATGGAGATAAAAAAAATAGAAAGAGTTTCTGAAGAAAAAAATTATGTTTGAACAATTTATTTATTTTTCCACCGAGAGAGAACACGTATTTAATAAATAGTTCATTTAATAATGATGTATAATTAACAAACAAAAAAGTTGTTTCTTATTTTTGTCAATTTATATTCATTGGCTAATGCTTCATTATTTGGAACATAATACTAAATCGGCAATATCAAACATTATTTCTAATTATTTATGTTTCCCATACTAAGAAAAAGGAAGAGAAATAATTGAGAACATTGTCGTTCATATCCAAAGTAGTTTGAATCCAGATTGGTTATATATATGGTAAATTAATTTAAATATTGTCTTTTCAATAAATAATTAGACAAATGTAGTCGTTTTGAAACTATTTACATGGGTGTAGCAGTCAAACACGTCCCATGAGGGCGTGATCGGTGGGAGAAAGACACTCCTCGTTGGGGCGTGTTTGAGAGAAAGACACTCTCCTGTGGGGCGTGTTTCACCAGGTGCTGCCACGTGTTACAAAAGTCAACAGTTTGACCGTAAAACTTTGGAAGTGCATAACTTTTGACTCGGGTGTCTGAGTTAGGTTTTTTTTTATTTCACATAACTTTTCGATATCTACGTAATGACACCTCATTTGGCATATTTGGTCTTTCGCAAAAATATTTGAATTTACAACAATAATACTATAAGAACGTTTAAACCCAAATTAATAAAGAGAAAACCACTGTCATGATTAAAAATATTCCTAGTAAAGATCCCTATGATTATGGTACCATTGTTGCAAATTGAAATTATATTCATGGGAGACAAAGTTTTAACTTAAATAACATCATCCACACTTACAGATATAAAAAATGCAAAACAGAGTACAAGGAAGCATTTTTTGAAAGTTATGCCCCATGTGGGGTGTGTCTCTCTTTTTTGTGAATTCAAATTTTTTCAATAAGTAACGCAATCGTACCATAATCATAAGGATTTTTTTTTTTTTTTTTTGTAACCTATAATCATAAGGATCTTTACTATGAATGTTTCTAATCATAACAATGATTTTCTGTTTATTAGTTTAGGTTTAAACGTTCTTATGGTATCATTGTTGTAAATTCAAATTTTGTTATGAGAGACAAAATATGTCAAACAGGAGAAAAAAAATTTTAGTTGGGAAAAAAAATTGCTTGGGTTATGGTGGGAAGAATTATTTGCCAGGTAACTTAAAAAAAGGTGTTTGGTAGTCAGGTATAACTAATAACAAAAAATCAGGTGGTGGTCAGGTATATGAGAGCTTCCTTTACCAACACCTTAACCCACACCGTCAACAATCAAGCGGACAACAGAGCAGACCAATTGTGAATGGTCTCCACTGCAAAACACATATGGCAATTTCTAACCTAGCGATGCTAAGCTGAGGTTTTCAATCGTACGAAATCTGAGGGCATTTTTGTTTTACAAAATCATGAATTATTTGCCAGCGCGAGGGAAACAATGTATTCCATCCCATCGAGAGTCAAAATTTTCACCCACCCTGTTACGGGCCAGAGGGTAAACAGGCCCATGAGACATGTCAAGAGGCCCAGTTATCTTGAGGATTATTCTTGTTAATAGGAGGAGAGGGAATCATGCATTAGTTGTACAGGGAGGAGGTGCAAGTCTAGAGTATGTTATGGTGGTGAGGCATATAGTATCATTACTAAGTTGGTTAGAGGGTTGTTTTGATGTATTAAAAGCACCGTTAGCAATGAAAGAGGCATGGATGGTATTTTGATTCTTGCTATCTCTCTCCAATATTCTCTCTATCCCTTCTCTCCTCTAACTTCCTGCTCCCTTTCCCTTCTCTAAGAAAATTAACCCTAACAATTTGGTTCTTTCATCGAGCTACTTCCTTCCGTTTCCATGGCTGAAAACACTAGGCTCAAGGATGTCTCTGCTCGAGTGGATTTATTGCAACACGAATTCACACAGGGTGTGCTGGAGCTTCAAACTCGTTTTCACGCTTCTGAAACCCTTCATGAACAGCAATTCCTGCATATTCAGGAAACTCAGTCCCAAATGCAGGAGGCACTCGCTCGCCTGCTGGACTTGCAGCAGAATAATTCGGCCAGCTCTTCTGGAACATCTGGCCCGGGCATCTTGGGTGCAGGTCCCAATATACCCCGGCCACGACAGGTTAAATCGGATTTTTCAAAGTTTTCTTCGGGTGACCCTTCATCTTGGATTCTAGCGGCAGAACAATATTTCCTTTTTTTTGTCGTTCCGGAGAATGAACGTGTCATTCTGGCTTCTATTCACTTAGAAGAACCAGCTGCTTGTTGGCTCAATGGCTCATTTGATGACATGGCTTTACCAAATTGGAATACGTTCCGTGCATCTTTACACAATCGTTTTGGTCCATCTGAATTTGATGACCCGGCAGGTGCCTTGGTGAAATTACAGCAAACAGATTCTGTTGCCGATTATCAAGCGGCATTCGAAAAGTTAACCGGTAAAGTCCCCGGCGTGTCTCAACCTATGTTACGTAGTATTTTCATTTCGGGTCTCAAAAATAAAATTCGTTGTATGGTTTTAACCAACCGACCACGTGATTTGCATGAGGCTTATGCTTTGGCAAGAGTTTATGAAGATCAATTACTGGATGAGAAACCTACCCGACCCTGGCTTCCATACACCAAGCCCAATTCTACTTCCACCATAATTTCCGATCCCAAAGCGACTTGTTCATTTTATAAACCCACAATTCCCAAACCCTTACCAGCCATTCCTATCCGCCGCCTCTCACCTGAGGAGATGCAAGCTAAGAGGGAGAAGAATTTGTGCTACAACTGTGATGAACGGTACGTGTTCGGCCATAAATGCAAGGGCCGTGCCACGCTACTCTACCTTGAAGGATTGGATGAGGATCCAGATCCATCGGACCAGACAACTACTCCGGATCCAGACTCTCCTGTGACAAATCAGGAAACCCAACCAGAGGTGCCCAATCTACCGGAAATCAGCTTTCACGCACTCTTTGGTACCTTGTCTCCTAGTTCATTTCGCCTAACGGGTTTGTTGAATAACCATGGTGTGCAAATTTTGGTAGATGGTGGGAGCACTTACAATTTCATCACCCCAAGGGTAGCCAATTACCTCAACCTTCCATTGATTGCAATAACCCCTTTTAAAGTGCAGGTAGGAAATGGTGACTCATTGCTATGCTCAGCTATATGCCCACAGACTAATATCACAATTCAGCACCACCGTTTTGCTGTTGACCTATTTGTGTTGGAACTCCAAGGGGCTGACCTTGTGTTAGGGGTGCAGTGGCTGGCCACACTTGGCCCAATCCTCACGGACTATCAGGCTCTCACTATGTCCTTTTCGCATTTGGGTACCCAAATCACGCTGCATGGGGATTCACGGCTACAGGCCCACCCTATTTCATCAGCCCAATTCCATAAACTTGTTGCCCAGGATTCTGTGGCAGCCTGTTTAATGTGTTTTACGCCCAACATCAATGACCCACCACAAGCCCAAACCAGTAAGCCATCTAATCTAGCCCAACTTTTAGATTCCTTCCCTGATGTTTTTGGGGAACCTTCTGAATTACCACCCCATAGACACATCAATCACCATATTCCACTAGAACCCAATACCAAACCCGTACAAGTGCGACCCTACCGCTACCCCCATTACCAAAAAAATGAGATCGAAAAACTGGTCACTGATATGCTCAACAATGGTCTCATCCAGTATAGTCAATCACCCTTCAGCTCTCCAGTACTACTGGTTAAAAAAAAGATGGAATGTGGCGTTTTTGCGTTGATTATAGAGCGCTTAATGCCGTGACTATTAAAGATAAATTTCCCATCCCTACAATCGATGAACTCCTAGATGAGTTACATGGGGCTACCATTTTTTCCAAATTAGACCTCCGATCCGGATACCACCAAATCTGCATGGCACCTGAGGATATTTTGAAAACGGCCTTCAGGACTCATCATGGACACTATGAATTTGTGGTAATGCCTTTCGGGCTGTCCAATGCCCCATCCACCTTCCAGTCCACTATGAACAAGGTGTTTTCATCATTTTTGCGCAAATTTGTTGTTATATTTTTTGATGACATTTTGGTCTATAGCTTGAGTTTGCAGGACCATTATGAGCATTTAACCGCAGTTCTTACTACATTGCGGCAACATCGTTTCTATGCTAAATTGTCCAAGTGCTCTTTCTTTCAACAAACAATTCAATTCTTGGGCCATTTGATTTCAAGTCAAGGGGTGTCTCCCGATCCCCAGAAACTCACATCCATTGCAGGTTGGCCCATACCTTCTTCGGTTACACAGGTTAGGGCCTTTTTGGGACTCTCGGGCTATTATCGACGTTTTATCAAACATTATGCTCACATTGCCAGTCCCTTAACGGACCTACTCACCAAGGACGGCTTCCACTGGTCTGATGAGGCTACATTAGCGTTCCAGACACTGAAGGAGCGTCTCATGACTACCCCTATTTTAGTTCTTCCTAACTTTCAAGTTCCCTTCACCATTGAGACTGACGCATCAGGGGTTGGTATTGGGGCAGTACTGTTACAGGAGGGGCATCCGGTGGCTTTCTACAGCCGGAAGCTATCCCCAACGATGCAGGGCAAATCCACTTACATTCGCGAGATGTTCGCCATTACATCCGCCGTTGCAAAGTGGAGACAATATCTCTTAGGGGTACCATTTACAATCTGTACCGACCATAAGAGTTTACACAATCTGATGAACCAGGTCATCCAGACTCCAGAACAGCAGCAATTTTTATCTAAATTGCTGGGGTTCAATTATACCATCACCTACAAATCGGGCAAGACAAACACAGTGGCTGATGCCCTGTCTCGCCTACCGGAGTTCAACTCCGAGGGGAATGGCTCCCAGTTGGCGGTTTTGACCACCCCAATCAGTACTTACAAAGCCATATTACAGTCCGAGTTACAAAATGATGCCTATGCTATAACAATACTACAGGGGTTACAAGCTAATTCTACTGCTTTTCCACATTGGTACCTCCGTGACAATTTGTTATTCCATCACCATCGCATTTTTGTTCCAGCAGCATCACAGCTCATTCCTCAAATCCTTCAGGATTGCCATTCTTCACCGCAAGGAGGTCATGCCGGTATTAAGGGTACCCTGTCGCGCATTCATCGCAATTTTACCTGGAAGTCAATAAAAAAGGATGTTACCACCTTGGTCCAGGAATGTTAAATATGTCAGAAGATTAAACCCCCGAATCACTACCCGTTGGGGTTACTACAACCCATTCCACCCCTGAACAAATATGGACAGACTTGGGAATGGATTTCATAACTCACCTTCCGTTGTCTGCCGGATTTTCTTCCATTTTGGTGGTGATCGATCGTTTCTCCAAAGGAGCTCATTTTTCGGCACTGCAGCCCCACTTCACCGCTGCCAAGGTCGCTCATACCTTCTGGTTATATGTCGGCAGGTTGCATGGCATGCCACAGTCCATCATCTCGGATAGAGACCCCTTATTCCTGAGTAACTTTTGGCAGTCCCTTTTCCGTTTACAAGGCACCAAACTCCGGTTCAGCTCGGCCTACCATCCCCAGTCCGATGGTGTCACGGAACGTTTGAATCGTAGCTTGGAGTTGTATCTTCGTGCGTTCGCACATGATTATCCATCGTCCTGGTCCTCCCACTTAGCCTGGGCGGAATACCATTACAATACCACCGTTCATAGTTCAACGGGGTTTTCTCCATACCACATCATTTTCGGCAAGGATCCCCCTAATATGCTGGCTTATACTATCGGCTCTTCCCCGAATGAAGCTGTTGATGCCGAGTTAACGTCACGTACAACTATCCTAGCCAAAGTTAAACAGAATTTACTCCGAGCTCAACAACACATGAAGGCTACAGCGGATAAGAAGCGGAAAGATTTTACCTTTTCGGTGGGAGATAAAGTCTTATTACGTTTGCAACCATACCGCTAATTATCAGTTCACCGGCGGTCATCTCACAAGCTCAGTCTTCGTTACTATGGTCCTTTTGAGATTGTTGAGCGGATTGGTCAAGTTGCTTATCAGTTGGATTTGCTGGCATCATCACGGATTCACCCGGTGTTTCACGTTTCTCTCCTGCGTCCCTTCAGATCTACGGAGCCTACGCCGATACATCAGCTACCGGTGCCACCAACGGAGTTCCCACCAGTCCACAAGCCATGTGCCATCGTTGCCACCCGCACCATATGGCGTGACAACCTACAAGTCCCTCAGGTTTTAGTTCAATGGGAAGGACTTTCCCCAGAGGATTCCACATGGGAAAACGAGAAGGACATTAATGAGTTTCAAGATCACTCACCAGATCGGTCTTTTACTCAGCCGTTCCAACATGCAGGCTCACTGGAGGTAGATCCCGGGTCCAAAGATGCAACCTTTATGCCTCCTAGTGTCTCCCTGGGTCCTCTCGCAGCTACTCAGAAGGATTCGGAGCCAGAGACTTCAATAGGAAGAGGACAGGCTTCCTCTCAACGTTTATCGCAAGGTTGTCAATTCCCTAGACCTGAACCCGTCAGCGCTACAGCACCTTTTGCAGCACAGATGCCTGCACCGCAAATCTCCACCACTCACGTGCCACCTGCTCTGCAGCATCCGACGGTGCCCACAGCCTCACCTATTGTAGCGTCTGACTCTTCCACTGGCACGCCTTTTCCGCTTCACGAGGTGACACTAGCTGTGTTGGGCTTTGAAGACAATCCAGCCCACCTTAGGGACAAGGTGGTTTTTCTACCACAGGGGGATGTTACGGGCCAGAGGGTAAACAGGCCCATAAGACATGTCAAGAGGCCCAGTCATCTTGATGATTATTCTTGTTAATAGGAGGAGAGGGAATCATGCATTAGTTGTACAGGGGGGAGGTGCAAGTCTGGAGTATGTTATGGTGGTGAGGCATATAGTATCATTACTAAGTTAGTTAGAGGGTTGTTTTGATGTATTAAAAGCACCGTTAGCAATGAAAGAGGCATGGATGGTATTTTGATTCTTGCTATCTCTCTCCAATATTCTCTCTATCCCTTCTCTCCTCTAACTTCCTGCTCCATTTCCCTTCTCTAAGAAAATTAACCCTAACACACCCCATGTGTAAAAGCTAATCACCGACAAAAAAATTTCCCACACTCCGTTTTGGTTATCCTCCTACCAAACGTGGGCGTCTGGTTTCCCCTACTCTCATTTCCTGGGCAATTTTTTTTTACCCACGTACCAAACGCCCCCCTAACTACCAAATAGGTTGTCTAAGAATATTTGATCAATATGATAGCGGTGATAATGGAAAAATTCCAAACCATGTTTGGTCGAATTCTATTCATTATTTATTTAACGATGAATAATCAAGTTCTGGCGAGTGTCATGACATAAAAATATGTCAAATTGTCAATTCATGTTTAGGGAAAATTTTATTGTGCTCCAGGACCATGGTGGTCCTCCCATTGAAAGAGTGACACATGTCATTTCTTATTTTATTTTTCTCCCTCCTCTCTCCTCAATCTCTCATTCACTCTCTCTCCTCCGCCCCACCCAATATTTTGTGCGCGGGAGCGCCAGAATAAGTCTCCATGTTTAGGATTTGATTTCAATTAATTAATTATTATTATAAATGATTGTTTAATAATATAAAAAAAGTATTCTAATCTTCTTTTTGCATGTCATGATAATAAATAAACCTGACTTAAGTGGAAAAAAATTTCATTCATAATCTATCTCGAACAACACAATACCGAACACCTAACACTTTAGATTTTTCATGAAGTGATTTGTTATTATAGACAGAAAAATATTTCTCCAGCATATAAGTTATCTGTATTTATTCTCAAAATGATGTTATTTTGTGATTGAAATATTAAAAAAATTAATTATAAGACTATAATAATCCTAAAATAAATTAAAATTATAAAAACACAATGATTTTCGTCCAAAAACGATGTCATATTAGACTTACTGCAGAAAAAACGAACCTTATTATAAAAGTAAACGCATTTTTTTGTTAGTGTTTATTTTTTAAAGGATATAAAATTATGTTATTTTAGTCAAAATTATTGTGTTTTATAATGAGAGAAACATAAATCATAATGAAAAAAGTGGAGGATTTTTTTATTTAAATATTAAATAAATAATAATAAATTTAATTAAAATAACTATCATTTAAAAATAAATATATTGTTTTTTATAAAAGTAAAAGCATTTTATAATAACAATATTCAATATATATGAGTTCTATAAATATTATGTTGCAGGGAAGTAAATGGTGGTATTAGTTGAGACTCGCTCACAGGGTGATGTTTATTGCTCAGCTATAATGTAAAAATTGGGTTTTGGTAATTGTCTAATTGAAGAGGCACATGGGTTCACATGGGGTATTTGGTTTTTGTGGTCCTCATGGTTTGTCAAGGTAGATCTTATTTCTTCTCATCCACAATTTATTCATACTAATGTCTCAAGTCAGAGGGTTAAGGATTTTTTTTTACATTAGTTGATGTGCCTTCAGCACATAGGTAAATTCAAGCCAAAAAGAGAAAGATAATGGACTATTCCTCAGCAAAAAGGCAACGTTTATTGTTGTTTTGCTTAAATTCCAATTTCAGGATTTTTCAACTGATTTTATACTCATTTTGTAGGAAAAGCAAACAAAACTGGAGCAAAATGAGAATTTGCCAAAGTGACGACCCACGCTCACAGCGTGGATGTCACGCTGGTGGCATGAAGAACCAGAGGCAACCACGCTCACAGCGTGGATATGACGCTGACAGCGTGAGAGTTCAGAGGCATCCACGCTCACAGCGTGGATATGACGCTGATGGCGTGGGAGTTCAGAGACAGCCACGCTCATGGCGTGAAACTGACGCTGATAGCGTCAGTTGCGAAACCACAGCCGTGTTTTCACAAGGGCAAAATTGGAAGAGGAATGTAAATTGGATAAAAAGGGAGAATTAGGTTATCAAGAGATATACTACTTTTCAGATCTGGAAAAAGGGAGAAAAGGCTGCGAAGAGAGCTTTGAAGCTTGGTTCTTCGTTCTTTTATTCTGTAGTTTATGTTTCTTGTTGAATTTTTGAGATCAGTCATGATAATGGTTGGCTAGATCTTTTTTATTGTGGTAAGGGTCACAACCCTGAATGTGAACCCCTTGTAGTTTGGATTTAATTTACATGTGTTTATCTAATTGAATCTATTTTCCTTCGTTCTTCATCTCTTCGTTCTTTTAGATCTGATCACTCTAATGGATCTCTAGGGTTAGGATTCACAATAGGGATATTGGGGTCCTAATTCATGACAAGGAGGAAAATAGCTATTCATGTATGCACTAGGGATAGGCTACATGAATCGCAAACGTGGAAGATTCACCGATTTATATGTTTAACCTAAAAAGGAATCACTAAGGGATTAGGTTCTAATAGGGTTAATAAGGTTAAGATCACTAAGGGATTAGGGCTTAACCAATACAATAAAAGATGGTGAATCGTTTGATCAATGGGTAAATCGCATGTAAACCTTGATTCAGATTACAAGGTGGGGATCGGACAGGTGTTTGTCCTCTTACTGCAGTATTTTCTCAATTGCTTTTCAAACCTATTTTTATTCAAACTTGTTCATCTGTTTTTACAAAACCCTAAAAATACGCATTTACTTTTCAATTTACTTTTGTGAAGTAATCAACACCATTTGTCACATCCCTTGATCTGTTCAACTTAAGGGGACTAGTTATTGTAGTACTTGGTCTACAATCCCTGTTGAGACGATACTCTACTTACCTTTTATTACTTGGAACGATCGGTACACTTGCCGATTTCGCAACAAGTTTTTGGCGCCGTTGCCGGGGATTGTATTTTCCAATATTATAAATAACTGTTGATCTTTGAGCTTGGATATTTTATTTATTTATTTATTTATTTTTAGGATTTGTTCTATCTTGATCTGCATTTTGCAGGTGTTACTAAACATCTTCTTTGATTTTTATGCGAGGTAGACTTGTTCCTGAAGATCTTGTGTTTGATCCTGATATCACAAGGGCTGAGAGGAAGCTGAGAAAGGTTGCCAAGCAGATAATTTGGGAAGGTCCGATTAATGAACCTGTTCAACCAATACAAGAGATGGCAAATCACAATAACGCCAGAGGAGGTCCCAACAATCAACCTCCTGCAGCGGAGTTGATGGAGTCAATTCTGGCTCCAATGTTCATAAGGCCGAACTCTATTGGTGTCTGGCCACAGATACAAGCCAACAATTTTGACATCAACCCGTCTCTTATCAACTTGGTGGAAAAGACTCCTTTCGGTGGTGAGGATTATGAAGATCCTCACGACTTCATGGACAAATTTCTGAGAATCTGTGACACTACCAAGCATAACGGGGTGTCCGATGATGCAATCCGACTTCGGTTGTTTCCTTTTGCTTTGACAGGGAAAACTCTCAGATGGTTAGACCGACAACCTCCCAACAGTATCAAAACATGGGATGAGTTGTGTAACAGCTCGTGTTAACCCGGATTGTTAACATACTATCGTATTAAGCCACGCTTAATTAAAATGCGGAATAACTTTTTCTTTAATTCAATTATGACGTCATTAACCTTAGCCAACTTGATTACTTAATCAATTTAATAAAATACTGCCTGTATGTAAATTGCAAGACAACTAACTGAATACCTCATAAATAATTATAAAGTGAGTATCTAAAGCCACAGGACTACAACACATAGCCTGGGTCAAAATCCTGATACTTTAATTACAACTTCAATTAAAAGACAATAACAAGTCTGTGTGGCATGGACAAACCCCATGCTCACCAAATAAGGCAACAATGCCCAATAGCAGTCTCAACATAATATCATAATCAAGCGGAAAACATAACAGCAGTCAACATCCAGCATGTCAGCATATCATAAATATCAACTCAGCTCTGGCCTCCTGTCACCTGAGCCCTCAACATTACCTGATCCTGAAATAAGCGTCCCCAAACGTGGGGTGAGATCTCTAAACAAGAAATCTCAGTAAGACAAGGGGTCCTCAAGGATCTTCCACCCCAAGCTCACTTACATGTGTAATATAAGTTCAAAAACAGTATTTACAATATAAGTTCCAAAACTATGCGATGCAGCAGATAATCATGCCATGTGTGTTTATCAAATCTACTGGCCAGAGAAATGCAGGAATACGTCTAAACCCACATGAGTACAAGGAACACCGCTTGCACCTCACCCACAGCCTCACCATCTTGTATGTACTACATACTCAGGCTTACCGTATAGGTGGACACCACATGCATATCATAAAAGCACATTGCATATAATAGCTCAACAACATTTCCAAAACATCAAAGCATGTAACACAACATGCATAAACCACATCCCCATGGGACATGGTGGAACCACAAAATGGCTAAACCGAGGACACGAAAGCTTACCTTGCAAGCTAGCTATCCAAGCCAAGAGTCCAACCACTCTCAAGTCCGAACTCAGCAGTATCACAATCTGATATGGACCAATAATATAATATTAATTATGCATCACAAGAATACAACTTAAAGACTACGCCTTTCCTTTACGTTTTACGTCTTAAGGCTTCCAACAAAGCCATAAGCCCTTAATCATATGATTCTGACTTAGTTCATTAATTACAGAAGTTCAACTTCCTTAATCTAGGGTCCACAAACCCCCAATAGATTACTGTTCACACAGCACAGCTACTTTTCTGCGCAATCCCAGAATATCCGGATATTACAAGGGACATATCCGGATATGCCATATCCGGATATCACACTGGTCATATCCGGATATACCATATCCGGATACCCAGTCCCCACATCCGAATATGAATATCCGGATACCATATCCGGATATGAATATCCGGATACCATATCCGGATACTGATATCCGGATATCTGCTCGACAAATATCCGGATATCTCACGACAGAATGCAGTTTCTGCATTTCGTGAATATCCAATCCAAAGATCCCACTTTTAACCGATTATAGACACTTGAACATGCATTTCTAGGTGTGTTTAACCTACCCCACCCTTAAGTTATCAACTTAGATACATACATGCATCAAGGTTCCATTTTTAAGCATAAAAACACAAGTTCAAAGGTGATGATCATACCACAAGCCAAAAGCAGGGTAGATGATGTTCTTGGAGCTCACAAAACAGCTCCCAAAGACTGCCTTCCCACAGTGCACGAAAATGCACACCAAGATGAGTCCTTTCTTCTCAAAGGTGGCTACTTGGAGCTCCTACAACCAAGGAGAAGCTCACAACTCCCACTCAACACCACACAGCCTCCAAAACAGCTTCCTCACAGCAACTACAACTCAGGAAAGAGCACTCACCCTCTCCACCAAGCTCACACACCCTCAACCAAGTGTCTAGAAGGTGAAATAAGAAGGAAAGATGAAGACTTTGCATAAAACAAGAAAAGAAGGATGAAGAAAGGTGGTGGCAGCAAATGGCCTCAAGTTTCCTACGTAGGTGGCTACACAATGCCCTAGAAATTTGTGCAACTAATGTATAAATAGGCATTTAAGCCTTAATGCGCATTATTAGCCTTAATAGCAACGCAAAAGATCTTGATCCCAAACTTTGGAATCTAGACCTACACATTTTTCTAAGATTTTTCATATTTTTATTTTATTTTTCGGAGTACCTTTCCGGTACGCGCTTTTCCATAGCCAGTATCAGTTCTGACATCAGATTACATTATTTTGACTTGAAACTCGTTTTACAAGTCCTACATAATATTCTAGTAATTATCATGCGTTCGTTATAATTTTCCGGGATATTTTTCCGGTACACATTTATACCGGGTAGCAGAACCGGTATCTGCGCTTTTCTTCCGAAAAGCGACTTTCAGCATTTTTACTCACTCAATATATTTATTTAAGCCCAATAATAATTATTAAGGTCAATTATGGAATTATTTCCTAATTATTATAATTAATTCGCTAATTACCTTAATTAGCGGTGCGGGTTCTTACAAGTTGGCGGCTAAGTTCTTTGCTGAATTTTTCTCTCGAGAAAAGTACAATAAGCTCGTGAATGAAATCACCAACTTCATTCAGCAGCCGGGAGAGACTCTCTGTGCAGCTTGGACAAGATTCCAAGAGTTGATTAGAAAATGCCCTCAATATGACTTTCCAGATGAGAAGAAGGTCAGAGTCTTTCACAATGGGATAACACCAGATACTAGGATGATTTTTGTAAGAGCTCGTGTTAACCCGGATTGTTAACATACTATCATATTAAGCCACGCTTAATAAAAATGCGGAATAATTTTTTCTTTAATTCAATTATGATGTCATTAACCTTAGCCAACTTGATTACTTAATCAACTTCATAAAATACTGCCTGTATGTAAATTGTAAGACAACTAACTGAATACCTCATATATAAATATAGTGTGAGTATCTAAAGTCACAGGACTACAACACATAGCCTGGACCATAAATCCTGATACTTTAATAAAACTTTAACTAAGAAGACAATAACAAGTCTATGTGGCATGGACAAACCCCATGCTCACCAAATAAGGCAACAATGCCCAATAACAGTCTCAACATAATATCATAATCATAGCGGGAAAACATAACAGCAGTCAACATCCAGCATGTCAGCATGTCATAATAATATCAACTTAACTCTGGCCTCCTGCCACCTGAGCCCTCAACATTACCTGATCCTGAAATAAGCGTCCCCAAACGTGGGGTGAGATCTCTAAACAAGAAATCTCAGTAAGACAAGGGGTCCTCAAGGATCTTCCACCCCAAGCTCACTTACATGTGCAATATAAGTTCAAAAGCAATATTTCAATATAAGTTCCAAAACTATGCAGTGCAACAGATATTCGTGCCATGTGTTTTTATACTATCTACTGGCCAGAGAAATGCAGGAATACGTCTATACCCACATGAGTACAAAGAACATCGCTTGCACCTCACCCACAGCCTCACCATCTCGTATGTACTACATACTCAGGCTTACCGTATAGGTGGACATCACATGCATATCATAAAAGCACATTGCATATAATAGCTCAACAGCATTTCCAAAACATCAAAGCATGTAACACAGCATGCATAAACCACATCCCCATGGGACATGGTGGAACCACAACATGGCTAAACCGAGGACACGAAAGCTTACCTTGCAAGCTAGCTATCCAAGCCAAGAGTCAAACCACTCTCCAGTCCAAACACAGCAGTATCACAATCTGATATGGACCAATAATATATCATTAATTATGCATCACAAGCATATACTTAAAGACTACGCCTTTCCTTTACGTTTTACGTCTTAAGGCTTCCAACAAAATCATAAGCCCTTAATCATATGATTCTGACTTGGTTCATTAATTCCAGAACTCCAACTTCCTTAATCTAAGGTCCACAAACCCCCAATAGCCTACTGTTCACAAAGCACAGCTACTGTTCTTTGAAATCCCAGAATATCCGGATATTACACGGGACATATCCGGATATGCAATATCCGGATATCACACTGATCATATCCGGATATATCTTATCCGGATATCCAGATCCCACATCCGGATATCAATATCCGGATACCATATCTGGATATTGATATCCGGATATCTATTCGACAAATATCCGGATATCTCACGACAGAATGCAGTTTCTGCATTTCGTGAACATCCAGTCCAAAGGGTCCAACTTTAACACTTGTACACGACCAAGGATCCATTCTTAAGCATATACAAGTTCTCTTAAGTGTTGGTTACTTCATTTTACCCATTAACATGTCAAGACTTCATCTTTAAAGCATAAAACACAAACTCAAGATTGGCATAACTTACCAAAGCTTAAGAACAGGGGAATGATGACACTTGGAGCTCACCTACAGCTCCTCAAACTCAGACCAAGTAGGAACACGAAAATGGCACCTCCAAGGTGGGTTCTTGCTCCACAAGATGGCTCCTTGGCACCACCAATGCCAAGCCAAAGGTTCAAGCCACTCAAGCTCACCAACTCAGCCCACCAACCTCACACACAGTAGCTGAAACACTGCCAAGGACACTTCTTTCACTCCCACAAGGATACTCACAAGTGTTTATGAAGAGGAAGGGGAAGGAACCAAGCAAAAGATGAAGACTTGACTCTAAAATGGTGAGGAAGGCAATGGAACAGTGCTTCACACTCAGAAGCAGCCTCCTCCACGCAGGTTTTTCAGGTATCTAGGGTTGTGTGCCCTCTAATGATAGTATATATAGGGATTAAGCCATAACGCGCAGTATTAGCCTTAATAGCAACGCAAAAGATCTTGATCCCAAACTTTGGAATCTAGACTACTCATTTTCTAAGATTTTTCATATTTTTATTTTATTTTTTGGAGCACCTTTCCGGTACGCGCTTTTCCATAACCAGTATCAGTTCTGGCATCAGATTTCATCATTTTGACTTGAAACTCGTTTTATAAGTCCTACATAATATTCTAGTAATTATCATGCACTTCTTATGAAAAGCGACTTTCAGCATTTTTACTCACTCACTATAATTATTTAAGCCCAATAATAATTATTAAGGTCAATTATGGAATCATTTCCTAATTATCATAATTAATTCACTAATTACCTTAATTAGCGGTGCGGGTTCTTACAATTTTCAATGGTGCAGCTGGTGGAACCATAGGAAGAAGAGCGGACCATCTCATGACTGCTTTACTATGCATAGATTCCTGAGTCCCGTAAATGTCATCCTGATTTCACCGGTCTATGGATAACCTAATCTCTCACATAGATTGATGAATTTCTTTAGCTTGTCACACTAGCCATGAGTCCTTGAGGTATGCCCAAGAGTATACCTATGAGTCTCTATGTTTCAGGAAAACAAGGTATACAATCAAAGCAAGCCTTCCAGAGCACAAGTCTATATAACAACGTCAGGTCTAAGGAAAGACACACCCAAATAATAAGAGACATTACCTATTGATACTATATGTGAGATTTCATTGTAGTGTCTCTTTGTGGGCCAGTCTAGTGCGAGCTATTCTCCAATAGGTCCTCCCACGAGTCAGCGAAGACATCCCCATGTATGTAGCTCATGAGGACCCCACCTTGCATCTCCATGCAAGTAGCTGAGTCATGCTAGTCTTACCCAAGATCATCAATGCCCATTATCAGTATCTCTAGACTAGGAACATATTTCTGGCAATGGGCGTGTGGTGTCATTGAGCCCTCATGATCGTGACCTCTATCACAAATCCTCAATGTGACACTTGTTCCATTCCAAGGGCTTTATCTAGTTACTCATATTCAATATTTGAGACATGAAATATGAAACAAGATAAATAATGTTTTTATTGATAAAATTCATTCATAACAAATAAAGAAGTACATGGGTCCATCTGACTCTCAGATTGGCTCTAAGACACCTATGTACTAACAATTAAGTGTTTAGAAAATCAGCAAGAATACCCTATAGGAATTGGCAATCAATAGTCCAGATAAGAGTGGCTTCAAGAGAATTCAAAATATGGGGCATTATCTAGGTGCTTGGATAATTCATGGTCGTGCAATAAAGCAGAATTATATGGCCATTATTGATAGAATCCAAGATAAGCATGCTGGTTGGCAAGAGCAGTGCGTCTCATACGCTGGTCATATCACTCTTATATAATTTGTTATTTCTTCTATTCCTTTCTTCCATATGCAGCTGGTCAAAATACACTAATGATTTGTGCAGAAATCGAGCAGATTCAATGAAAGTTCATTTCGGGTGACAAAGAAGGGCAGCGACGATGGCATACCATTGGCTGGAACACACTGACACTCACAAAAGAAAACAGAGGACTGGGAATCAAAAGACTAGTGATGAATTCTAGTTTCTTGGAAAAAGCAACATGAAGACTACAAAATGACAAAGAAATTCTTTGGGCTTAAGTGTTATGGGTTAAGTCTGGTGGGTTGGTTAATGATAACTACCCTTTTCCCGGTAAAGGTAGGCTGCTCAAGGTTTTGGGTAGCTTTATGTAAGGTGTGGCGTAAATTGGCAGACAAGCTAGTGTGGAAAATAGGAGATAGGAGATCTATTTCTTTTTGGTTTGTTCGTTGGGTAGAATGATTACCACCTCTTATTCAGCTTACCTTTTTCTTCATTCATGTAGATATATTTGATCACAGACTAGATAGGTTTGTTGATGGAAATGTGTTGCTAACTCGGCAAGTATACCGATCGTTCCAATTAATAGAAGTGATAAGTAAGTATCGTCTCCACAGGGATTGTAGACCAAGTACTAAATAACCAGTCCCCTTAAGTTGAACGGATAAAAAGATGTAGCAATTGTTGGTTTAAAAACAAAAAGTAAATTGCGTATTTTTAGGGTTTTCTTAAAACAGATGAACAAATCGTATAAAATTGGGTTTTAGAAATAATTGTGAAAAGATTGCAGTAAGAGTACGAAAACCTGTCTGATCCCCACCTTGTAATCTGAATGTAATTTACATATAAATTACCCTTTGATCAAACGATTCACCATCTTTTATTTAATTGGTTAAACCCTAATTCCTTAGGGATCTTAACCTTATTAGAACCCTAATTCCTTAGAGATTCCTTCTCAGGTTAATCATGCAATTCGGTGAATCTTTCACGTTTGCAGTTCATGTAGCCTATCCCTAGTGCTTACATGAACAGCTATTTTCCTCCTGTTCGGGAATTAGGATCCCAATATTCCTATTGTGAATCCTAACCCTAGTGATCTGTTAGAATGATCAGATCTAAAAGAACAACTAAATGAAGAGCGAAGGAAAATAGATGCAGAAAGATAAACATATATAAATCAGATTCAAACTACAAGGGGTTCACATTCAGGGTTGTGACCCTTACCACAATACTAAGATCTAGCCAACCATAATCATGGCTGATCTCAAATACAATCCAACAAGAAAATAAATTACAGACTTGATTGACGAACGAACGAAGAACAATCTCCTCTTCACAATGACGGCCTCTTCTCTTAGGTCAGGAACTACTGCCTCATCAACAAATGCATTCTCCTATTTATAAAACAATTTCTTTCCTCTTTTTCCAATTTTGCCCCTTGACAGTATGGCTGTGACTTCCACAACTGACGCTATAAGCGTCAGTTCCACGCTTCAAGCGTGGATGCTTCTGACTTTCCACGCTCTCAGCGTCAATCTCACGCTGTGAGCGTGGATGCTTCTGGTTCTTCACGCCATGAGCGTCATTACCACGCTGCGAGCGTGGGTCTTACTGTCTTCCCACGCTCTCAGCGTCATTCCCACGCTGTGAGCGTGGGTCTTCACTTTGGCCAATCCTCATTTTCCTTCCAGTTTTGTTTGTTTTTCCTGCAAAATGAGCATAAAATCAGTCAAGTACTCTTGAATTTGAAATTTAAGGATTTCAATAAGAATTGTTGCATTTTTAATGAAGAAGAGTTCATTATTTTCTCTTTTTGGCTTGAATTTACTTATGTGCTGACGGCACATCAAAATGACAATTGACAATTGAGCTTGTTGAGAGATGTTCTTCTTAAAAGGTTGTCTAGCGCATCCAGAGCATACTTCCTCCAAAAGCAGATGATGGATTGGATAGGAATCTCTAGCTATTAGAAGGTGGTTCTCAGGTTTTCGGTTAAAGCTCTGTATCGATCTTTTACAACGGATAGGGAGATTGTGTCTTTGAGGGTAGAGGAGAAAATTTGAAAGTTACTTTGGAAGTGGAAGGGGCCACAAAGAATCAAATTATTCATGTGGAAGGTGGTGCATAATCGTATTCCGACGAAGATAATAACGGCAGAGTGGGATGATGGCAATCCACTATGTCCTATTTGTGGGATAAAGAATGTAATGTTGTTAAATGCTTTGTGTGACTTCTCTCTCAGTCAACAACTCTGGAAAGATCTTCGGCCCTCTGCATGGGAGGAGAACTTCTTCTCTGCTTCTTTGGAAGATTGGTTGGTTATGAATATGCATTGCCAACGATTAGTTGGTAGGGACTTTCCATGGTATTCTATATTTATGATTGCCTACTGGATTATCTGGGGTTGGAGGAATGAGAGGATTCATAACAGTAGGCCAGTGCTGTATTTCAATTCTGTGTGGGCGGTAAGAAAGGTTATGGAGATCCATGATACTTTACGATTGGTTAATCGAAGGATTATGAGGGGAAGAGTTTTGAGCATGGAGATTTCTTGGAAGCCACCAAAAGTTAATGTGGTGAAACTTAATACAGATGGTGTTGCGAGAGGAAGTCCAAGTACGTCAACTTATGGTGGTCTGTTGCAGGACTCTCAAGGAAGTTGGCTAGGTGGTTTCTCCTTCAAAGTAGGGTGGTGTTCAACGCTACAAGCAAAACTTTGGGGGATTTTGAGAGGTTTGAAATTTTTCTGAACATGGGGCGGAGAAGTGTGGTTGTTGAATATGATGAAGTAACAATTATTTCTTTGCTCACCAAGTCTGGTGATAAGTCCCATGAGTTGCATTTGCTGACTCGAATACGAGAATGGTTGGAGTGTGATTGGTAGATTCATCTAGTGCATGCCTTCTGGGAAGCAAACTGCTGTGTGGACTGGTTGCCTAATTAACTCTTGGATAACTCGGAGTTGGATGATATTTGACACTTCATCAGACCGTCTTGCTATGCTCCTGCAGGTTGATGCATCGGGGGTCTCCAGACCTAGGGATTTCTTATTGAGATGAATTTTTCTTGGTCTTGTTTCTTTTTGCTTTTCTATTTTTTGTTTTTTTTTTTTGCTTTGGGCTTAGCCCTCCCTTGTTACCAAAACAAAAAAAAAACTTTTTTATGTTATAGATAATTCATTTTTAGTACCTCAATTTTTTCCTTTTAAAAATGCGGGTCCCCACGAAATCTTGTCTCAGTAGGAATCTCTTCCTTTTTTTGGTACAATAGGAGGGAACTAGCCCAACAAACAGGAAAAAAACTATCCAAGGGTGGAGATACCTCTACTGTCCCTAGTCTCTAATAGCAGCCTATGCCTCACGTGAAGAGGTGGTTCCTTTATAATTCTCCTTACTCGAGCATCAGATAGTGCAGACTTTGCTAGCAAATGAGCACAATCATTATTTTGAAGAGGGATATAAATTTTCTTTATCTACCAATCCTTCTTTAGCCACTCACATATCTCTTTTACCACTGTAGAGTTTCTTGCTATTGCACCACTTCTGTCCAAGATTGTTAAAGCATTTGTAGCATCATTTTCCACTATGAGCCTCCTCACACCTGCCTCCCAAGCCACCTGCATACCTAGAAGTATTCCATCGAGCTCAGCATCAAGGGGATTGGTATATCCCAGAAAAGCTGCATATCCTACAATCCAAACACCATTGGTGTCCCTCAATAGTCCACCGCGACTCGCCGCCCTATCTTCATTATTACAAGCTCCATCAAAGTTCAGTTTGATCCAACCATCCTCTGGGGGCTTCCAATAGGGTGTTACAACTGGTATAGAAAGGTTTGTACTCCTTATGTCACATCTGCTCCTTGCTCTTGCCATATCATGAATGTAGACCATTACATGTTCCTAAGGTTGTGTTAGGCATGTGAAGTCTGATTCGTGGATAGTGCGATTCCTCCACATCCATAATGGCCAACATGTAACCAAAGAATGTCTATCCACTCCGCTTCTAGTCTCCTCCACCCAAAGCTTAAGTTCCTTACAAACCATGCCTTTGCATCACTGTTGTAAAATTCAGTACGATGGCTGCTGTTAGGGGTGAAACTGGGTTGGGCCGGCCCACACGAGCCTACGGCTCGGCCTACGTCAGGTCAGACCTGACCTAGTATATTTCATAAAATAGGCCGAACTTGGGCCTTGAAAAAACTTGTTTAATAAAAGGTCGTAGGCCCACTTTCACAAGGCATGGCCTATAAGCCTATAGGCCGGCCCATATTGTGTTATTTATTTTAAATAAAATAAAATATAATAAGTATGCCTTAAGGAAAAAATAAAAGATATTAATTTAATCAATTGTAATTATTTATAACTTAATTATATTCTATTATATTTTAATAGAAATCTAACTTTATTACTATATAGGACGAACCAACATCTCAGCATGTTAAATTGTGTATATAAAAATATTAAAAGGTTTTTGGTAGAGGTTATACTTACTACAAGCATCATAATGTGTTTGTTGGATTCATGTAATTATTTTAATTTACATAGTATGGATTTGTTTGATGAATCTGATGAATATATGTTATTTAGTTTGAGCATTTTGTTTTTGAAAGTGACTTAAATGCAGATTGTATGAGTTTTGTTGTGATTCATGATTCTGTTTGGATGTTGAAATTATGATTTTTGGTTTAGCAACAGAATTTGAGTATTTTGTAAAGTTGATTCATGATTTTGTTTGGAAGTTAAAAATTAACAGGCTAATGGGCTAGGCCAGACTATTTGTTCTTTCATAAATGGGTCAAGTCAGGCTAACAGTTAGACTTGTAATAGGCTTGGGCCAGGCCAAATTAAATTTTTTTGACGTAGGCTTGGGCTTTTTGGGGCAAAGCTTGGCCCAGCCCAACCCACTTTCACTCCTAGCTGCTGTCTATCCATGCATTCCATGTTTTTCGTGCTACCTTGCAGTCTCGAAGAGTACGTAGCACTGTTTCTGTCATTTGGGCACAAAGTGGACATGTGCTTGGTCCTTGATTCCAAGTAGGGGTGTTAACGGGCCGAGCTGAGCTTTGGACTTAAAAGGCTAAGCCTGTGTTTAAATGTGTCAGTCTGACTAAGCCTGTTACCTGTTATAAATATAACTATTGGCCTGTGGCCTAGCTTATTTATAAAAAATAAAAGCCTGGTTTAGCCATTAACTTGTTTTAAAAAAAAAAGACAACAAAAATTTATCCAAACAGAATATACGACAATAGCGCTAATAATTTCACAAAGATTCATAAATCCAATGTATATCCAAACTACATAATATAGAGAAAAATCATTCAAAAAGTCTGTTTAACCAATAAAATGGGATGAAACGGATTGAGGAGAAAGAGAGGGCTATTACAAGTAGTATAAAAAATATAAAATAATAATAATAATAATATATTAGGCGAGTCTGAGAGGCTCTAAGGCCGAGCTTTTGAATTGGAGTCTTAGGCCTTTTTATTAAATGAGCTTTTATACAAGTTCAAGCCTAGTGGCAACAACCAATTTTAAATATATAAGCTCAGGTCTTCACGAGCCGAGCCAAAGGTCCCTGGTTCGTTTAGCACCCCTAATTCCAAGCGCTTGTCTTTTTCTCTAGTTGGAAGCTTTCCCAGCATTGCCATCCAAAGGAACATTTTAATTCTTTCAGGACCCTTCCACCGCTATAATTGCTTCCACTCTCTATTGGCATCTTGTTCTTCTAGGCTTATAATATTGCTATAAGCTACCTTTACCAATGATTGGGAGATATGGTTGTTTCTTCGTAAGCGAGATCTGAATCTGATGAGAGAAAAAGGAGAGAGAGAGAGAGAAGAAAGAGATTGTGTATTTCATCTTTGTATTTGATAAGTGAACAGTACAAGCAATCTCTTATATAAAGAGAAGATACAGCCACGTCACCTAAGTTTGTTTTGTAACAGAAAGCCAAAGCCACGCATCTAATACAATTTGTAACAGCTGTGCATCTAATGCATTTGTAACAGTACAACTGTTACTATTATGAATGAAACTTAGCCACTAAGCCAATTGGCTATTTACAGAAATAACCCTATCCTTATACACTAATAGGCCCCCGCAAACTCAGGGTGGATGGAAATAGGAATGAGAATCCACCACCATGAGTTTGTCTCGTAAAACAGCAAAGCGAGAAGCTGAGAGACCTTTGGTGAGGGTGTCAGCAACTTGGTCCATGGCAGGGATGTGACAGACTCGTATATCCTTTGCAATAACATGTTCCCTAACAAAAAAGATATCTAACTCCATATGTTTTGTACGAGCATGCAGAACAGGATTGTGAGATAAGGAGACAGTGCTCAAGTTATCACAGAGAATGAGAGGAGGACTATGCTGAACTTAAAGCTTAATTAAAAGAGATCTGAGCCAAAGGACTTCAGCTGTAGCTAAAGCAAGACTCCTATATTCTGCTTCAGTGCTAGAACGAGCCACCAAAGTCTGTTTCTTAGACCACCATGAGACTAGATTGGAACCAAAAAATACACAGGCGCCTGAAGTGGATCTTCGATCATCTGGATCACTAGCCCAATCTGCATCACAAAAGGCTGTGATAGAAAATAGATGACTGGGATTGCAGGGTTGCATCAACAGTCCATGATACAAAGTGCCATTAAGATAGCGTAGGATCCTTTTTACAGCAGCCCAATGAGCTTCAAGTGGCTGAGCCATGAATTGGCAGGCTTTATTGACTGCATAACTGATCTTCGGCCTGGTGAGAGTAGCATATTGTAAAGCTCCCACAATAGAGCGATAGAGGAAGGGATCTGAAAAATAATTGGACCCAAACTTAGAGAGCTTGCAACCAGATTGAAGTGGAGTAGAAATGCCTTTTGCATCAGCCATATTGGCTTTGAGAAGTAAATCCCTGATGTATTTTGCTTGAGAGAGAATCAAAGCACCAGATGAAGTTTTCTGAACTTCTATGCCAAGAAAAAAATCCAGATCACCAAGGTCTTTAAGAGCAAAGGAGATGTTCAGCTTCTGAATTAAAGACTGAATGAAACTTGAATCACTCCCAGTGATGATTATATCATCAACATAGACTAGAAGAAAAACCAATTGAGAAGACTTCCCGTAGATGAATAGTGAAGGGTCACATTTGCTAGCCAGGAAACCAAGATGCAGTAAGGCTGTTTTGAGCTTGTCAAACCAGGCCCTTGTTGCTTGCTTTAAGCCATAAAGAGCTTTATGTAACCTGCACACAAGAGATTTATTAGGTGATTCAAAACCAGGAGGCTGCTGCAGGTAAACTTCCTCCTCAAGAATGCCATTGAGAAAGGCATTATTAACATCTAGTTGTCTCAGTGTCCAGCCAAAAGAAATTGCAATTGTTAGAACAGTTCTAATAGTGATAGGCTTAACAACTGGGGAGAATGTCTCAGAATAATCAAATCCGGCTTGTTGATGAAAGCCTTTGGCTACCAGCCGAGCCTTGTACCTATTAACCGAGCCATCCACATTTTCCTTAACCCGAAAAACCCACTTGCAGCCAATAGCCTTCCTATTGGGAGGAAAAGAAACCAATGACCAAGTGCTATTTGTTTGAAGAGCATTAAATTCGGACTGCATGGCTGACAGCCAATTAGGATTGGCCAAGGCCTGTTTGATTGTGCTGGGCTCAACAGAGGTTAAAAGTATTTGAGGTCTATGTGTAGTTTTAGACCGAGTGTGGATAGAATGATCAGGTGAGGAAGGAAGGGACCAGATGGAACATACTCAGAACCAGAACTGAGATGAGAAGAAGAGGAAGTAGAAGAAGGAAAAGAAATAGCAAGAGGAGAACCTGGACTGGATGTGTTACCACTGTTGGGAGCGGATGAACTAGAACTGGAGCAGGGAGATGTAGGTGCTGGGAGAGGAGAGTTGTGTGTTGGTGTTGAGGTTGGTGCAGACGAGGTATTAAGAGGAGCCCTTGAATTGGTTGAGTCAGAACTGTTACTGCTTGAAGGCTGATTTGAGGCAGAATGATGGAAGGTAGATGTAGGGCCCACCAGTGGAATTAAATTGGAGACAGAAGAGGAAGGACCACAGGTAGGACTAGTATTTGGGTTTGTGTTTGTGTTTAAGGGAAACCAGGTAAGATAGGGAAATTTGGTTTCATGAAATAGAACATCTTTTGAGATAAAAAGTCTCCCAGATGAGTTAAGACATTTATAACCTTTATGACTGGTGAATAACCAAGAAAAATACATTCACTGCTGCGAAATTCAAGTTTATGATTGTTGTAGGGTCTTAGGAAGGAAGCAGGCACAACCAA